>JBBBDQ010001429.1:717500-830000 GCA_037127315.1 Ascarosepion bandense
ATATGTGATTAGATATTCTGTTTTTAAGTAAACAGTATACTTATATATATATGTCTCTACCAGTCTGAATATTTTTTGAGTATATTTTGTTATAAAAATATGTTATTTATACCCAAAGAAATTTAAAAGATATTCAGTTCGGTTAAGTTATATCTTCAAATATATTGTTTAATTAAAAACAATCTCTACACAAATACGAATATCTACTACAATAATGTTCAAACAAATAAGTTATATATATATATATATATATGTGTGTGTGTGTGTGTGTGTGTGTGTGTGTGTGTGTGTGTGTGTGTTGGGGGGTGTTTATTAACGATGCGTCTGTGCACGTAAAAGTTAGTACATATATATATATATATACATATAACATAGTGGTAGAATAGCCGACTGACGCCAATTCGGTCGGGTTTCAATCCTGGGTTAAATGCATTCGGAGTCTAACCGTACTGATGAGCTGTGATACAGCGAAACATATTTGTCTGCAGATGACTATATATATATATATATATATATAAACATTCTCCAGTTTCGGTGGATTGATTTGAAATCCAATAAACCCAAACGCTTTGCTTAGGAATAAACAAACAAGCAAAAACGGACTTACACTTCAGAGTCTGGACATCAGTGGTGATGAAGTATTTAATTTAAGTTGATCCCAAGCAATTTTCATAACCTAAAGTTTTGTTTCTCTGAGTCAGCGTTCATTTGGAGACGTTCGAAGTATCCTGCAGAAGTAGACTTAGCAAGGAAATCCCAAACAAAAAACAAGGTATAAACCTCTAAGCCTGAAAAAGTCCTGGCAGTTTTTTTAATCGGAAGATAGGCGTACGTATTTAATTCACCTATGGGAAAAATGTAAATCAACAGTAAATAACACTTTAGAGTAATTACACTAGACAGGATAATGCTGGTTGGTTTGTTTTGTTTTTATGGCATATCAACCTCGGCGGGTCATTTATTGCCAACTAAATTTTTATTTATTTATTGATGGTAATACCTTTTTCTGTCAACAATTTATTGCTGTTTTTTGTCTCTAGTAATCCTTTTTCTTTCTTTTCGAGTATCAAGATTCATAGGGATTTGTTTTTTTGAAGAGCATGGTCCTCAAGTCCTACCCTTGTTATTTAACCCATAACTTGAGGGAAGAATACCAATGCTTAAATGAATGCAAGGTTTTCAACTGGAATTCGAACTCGGCTCACTGATTTCTCTTTCCGAGCCGATATCCACTGCACCACAACGCACCTCCTTCACAAAACGCTTAAAGCAGCTGGTATTCCCAAGCGGTCACCCATCCAAGTACTGACCAAACTCAACATTGATTAACTTAGGTGATCGAGCGAGAACCTTTGTATTCAACGTGATATGGCCGTAAGACCAGACAAGATAATGATCTGTGTCAATTACAATGAAAGACGCAAGAAACTTTATCCCATCATAAAGAAACAAAACAAATTCATAAGATCATTTTTAAGTGGATGAAGAAGATCCCGTTAAAGCCTAATCCACCTTATTCAGTGGCATGGAGACAATTTCATACACAACTGTGGTTACGTAATGAAGAAATCAAAGCTAAAACCGAATGTTTTATTCTTACAGCGCAGGATCGATGCTTCCTAACAAGAAATTATCAAACACATATAATGAAAAAATATGTTGACCCCAAACAGAGGTTATGAGATGAATATCCAGAAACAATTGACAATCTTGTTTCAGGTTAAAAAGTATTAGCATTCACTTAATATAAAAAATCGGAATGGCACTGATGATCAATACCTGCACAAAAATAGCTACAGCTTTGAAAGAAAGGAAACTCTAAGAAACTGGTATGAACATTACACCAACCCGGTTACATAAGAGCAGTAACATTTTTATAAGATTTTAAAATACACACAGATAGAACAACCAAAGTCCTGACAGATATTATTGAACTGCAATTTACTGATATTGTAATATATCTTTGAACAAATACAAACACTTATCAAACTACAAGGATATTGAAATCTAAAAATATGTGATACATGAAGACATCCATAATTCCAGTTATAGTTGAGGTCCTATTTTTGTTTGGTGAAGGTTCCGATCCGAAGGCGAATTGACATGTCGAAGTACACATTCCAGAAACTTAGTAAAGTATTAAGACAGAATACTTTCACTAGAAACAAAGAAGAGAACGTTAGAATGCTATGTGATGTCGGTTCTTTAATATGGCAGTGAATGCTGGACAATATCATCAGGGATGAAAGAAAAAATTTGAAGCAGCTGAAATGTGGTTCTAGAGAAGGATGCTGCGAATATCATGGATCGGGAGCATGTGATCAATGATGGCTCTTTGGAAAGGTTGAAAACGAACGGGAAATTAATATTGAGCATCATGAAAAGACAGCTAAAGTTCCTTTGACATGCACTGAGGAAAGAGGTCTTGGAAAAACCTAATACTAACAGGCCAGATAGAGAGAAAAAGAGACAGTGGAAAGCAGCGGATAACATATTTGAAAGGCCTGAGCAGGTGGATGACAGAACGAGAGTTGCGTGGTGTAACAGGAGAAGGCGTGCTAAGAGCCACCAGGGATAGGAAGACGTGGAAAATCATTTGATTTGATTCTATAGCCTTGGACCGAGCATGTGAGAAATGATGAGGTGTTGGAAAGAATGGAAACGAAAAAGAAATTAATATTGAGCATCAGAAAAAGACAACTGAAGTATCTTGGACATGCAATGAGGAAGGATGGCTTGGAGAACTTGGTACTAACAGGCCCGATAGACGGGATAAGAGACAGAGGTAAGCAGCGGATAACATATTTGAAGGGCCTGAGCGAGATGTTACAGGAGAAAGCGTGCTAAGAGGCATCAGGGCTAGAAAGAGACGTGGAAGGCCATGATCGCCTACGTCCTGAAAGGACTAGGCACAAAGAAGAAGAAGAAGAAGAAGAAGAAGAAGAAGAAGAAGAAGAAGAAGAAAGGTTCTGATATACTCACTGAAGCGATCCTCGGTACCTTATACCTTAAAGGAATAGCAAAGTGTGTGATCTGAGACTGTGTTATTTACACATTTATTGTTTTACACAAACGTTCAGAAGAAAATATTTGCCATTTTCTGATCTCAGGGCTCTGGGTGAAATCTGGGTGAAACAGTGTATACTACAGAGATTAAAGGGAATGATAATACAATACAAGCCAACGGATCAATGAAAGTTAATCGCCCTAACATCGTGATCAAATCTACAAAAAAAAAACAGAATGTGCTTTCTCATGACATGGCTGTCACAGCAGATCGTAAGGTATCTTTGAAGCCCTTAAAACAGCTATCACGATAAAAGTATCTTGAAGTGGAAATCTAAATAATGTGTCACATGAGAGCATTAATAATTCTAGTTGTAGTTGGAGCCATCGGATTGACTGGAAAAGGTTCCGATAGACATATTGAAGGGATTGCTGGTATCATATTAAAGAAAAACAAAACATTGTACTCAGAAATACATCTTTCACAATATGAAGAGTTTTATCTATGCATAATGTAGGCGAATGTTTTTTTTTTAAATGAAAATTATCACTAGAAAATGTCATGAAGTTATTTCTAACATTAGGTCTCTGGTTGAAGACGAGAAAAAAAAATTGTATACATAGAAATCTTAGGAAATAATAATAATAATAATAATAATAATAATAATAATAATCCTGCAACCCCTCTCGCACTTCCCGCCTGTTTTTCAGGAATTTAAATGCAATGTCAATACTCATCTATTAACTACTTGACTCTAGCTCTGTCCCCACCCCGTATATCTTTTCCTTTCTCTGTACCTTTGAAACTGTCATCACACCTGCATTCTCATCTTTCTATTGCTCCTTTCTAACTGGTTCTTATTCCTCTTCACTATCTTCTAATTAATCTTTTTACACTTATGTAGCCGCCCACCCCGCACATCAGTGGCATTTCCGCCTTGCTCGGGGTGAAATGATTAAAAAATAATAATAATAATAATACCTAGAATAAGAAGAAATAAGAAGAAATGATAGAAAAATGGAACAAAACAACACATTGAAAGAATCCCTGGAAACCGCAGTTTAAGAGATACACAAAAAATTGTCTTGTTAAGCACAGTCCACACACTAAGGAGAACTTTGTCTATGTAACGCTAAAACATGAAATATAGCCCCGACCTTTCCTCAGATTTGGTAAGTAGTGCTACCATAGCAGAAATCAAACTATGATGAAAAATGACATAAGAATTTTATGATAATTATTGTGGTATATCAAAGCTACATTTTCTCCAATAAAAATATTTAAATATTTTTATTATTATTTTTGCTTTATTTCGTTTTCTTTTCTTTTTTTAATTTTTCTTGTTGTTTTGGGTCCTTTTTTATTATTTGTACATACTCAGAGGTGCACTATGCATTCATCTGGATTGAATGGGACTTTGGTAGGGTAAAATGGGCTCAAGAACCGAACGATACACTAGTATGCGTGGGTATTAAATACTACCTATGATATCCTAGCTTCATATATAACAATATTAAAACAAAATATTTGGTAGCAAAATTTATTAATATATAGTACTGAAACGCAGGGACAAGAAATGAAAATGACGCTCGAGAGCCAATGTATTAAGGAACTCTCCTGTTATTTATTTAATTTCCCATGAGTAGGAATTTTGCGTATGTACTTCAAAAATAATGACTAGGTACAGTATTTTCAGGTTTACAAGAGGCTGCGAATTGAAAGCCACGCCCTTATATTAGAAAAGAATTTCTCAGAAAAAAATAATTCTCATACATTCAACATGCGTCCCTCACATACTGGTACCACGTATTGCCTGCATTAATCAGTCGTCGGAGTTTGTATGGCAATGACATACTAATTGGTGGTTAGTAAATATACTGTACATCTTTCGTTGGCCAAGGATGGTTTCATTTTCATAAAAATGAATGAAAAATTTTTAAAATATACATGTAAAAATATATAACAATCAAATAAATTTTATTCATCTTTAAATTTAAAATCTCGTCACAGCTGGATTCATTTAAAAACTCTAAACTATCTTTGTCTAGATTTCTGAGATCAGGTAGTATTTACAATATTTACATTATTCGGACTATTGTCCTGATCTTTGTTGCCATTTGTACGACGTTTTGCCCGTTGTACGTTCCGGCCTCCTTCAGGTCCTAGAAATTTCCTTAAGAACACAAGAGGCACCAGTGACTTAAGTTCCTCGGAGCAGAAGCCATGAAAATATTTATAGAACAGACAGAAGGAAGTCATATCCCGTCGGTGGGAAAGTGGATGGAGTATATATATATATATATATATATATATATATATATGTACTGCTTGGTCGACACATTTTAATATTGGAAAAAAATGTCTAACAAAAAGAAAAGTCATTCTCATACAACAATACATTCCCTATGCGCCCCTCACATCCTGGTGCCACGTATTGTTTACTTTAATCACTCGTCCGATTTTCTTTGTGTGGCAATGACATACTAATTGGTGGTCAGTAAATATACTGTACATCTTTTATTATCCAGGGATGGTATTATTTTCATAAAAAATGAATTGAAAATCTAAATAAAATGTGCATGTAAAAAATAAACAAACAAATTTTATTAATTCTCAAATCCTAAAAACTCGTCATTGCTGGATTCATTTAAAAGCTCTAAACTATCATCTGAAGAGACATCTCTAATATCACTCATGTACAATAAATGATCTTCCATAGAATCCATGAGATGGTGGTAACCATGGTGGTAACCATGGTGGTAAATGAAACGGCCGTCTGGGAAGATGCAAACTTACACTACCGGCCATAATTATTTGCAACCCAAGAATTTAAAAAAAATTATGTATTTCATTCTATTTTTTAGTAATTTATTGCCAAGTGAGTCTACGGCTATATCGTGTTGAATACACCGGTTCTCACCTGATCACCGAAGTTAAGGAATGTAGAGCCTGGTCAGTACTTAGGTTGGTGACCGTTTAGGAATACAAGGTGCTGTAAACGTCTGGTCTAACGGTCCTCCAGGTTTGTGGGTTGGGCGACGGGCTAACAACCCTGCCCCATAAAAAACATTTGTTACGGAAACAGTAACAAAAAGTTGCTGCCTTACATACCATTGGGATCAACGAATGTGATGATGATGATTGCCAAGTGAATAATTGTAAATGAAAACCGAATGGTTCTTTTGTTAATATTGCACAATAACATGTGCATCAAATGAATTTCTAAATATTTAATAATTACCTATATTGCAGTTCATCAATGAAAGAATAAAGAAAATTTAGGGTGATTCGGACGAGTTCATCTTTGCTTCCTTGCTTTGTGAAATTTTGCAAAATAATAACAAAAGAACCATTCTATTTTCATTTAGAATTATCCACTTGGCAATAAATACTAAAAATTGTTTGAAGTACATCATTGAAAAAAAATCTGGGGTTGCCTAATAATTATGGCCGCTAGCGTATATTTTAGTGTATTTTTAAAGGAAAAATGCGTCTTGTAAGCCGGAAAATACGTTAAATGACAAAACAAAAAAAACGTATTAATTATGCTTTTAGTTTCTAAAGGAACTCTTCAGAGTAATGAAGATTTTTATTGATTTGTTTTTTCTCGATGGAATAAGTATTATATAAAAAAATAGTCTGCTTTAAAAGAAGGCCAACAATTTAGAATTACATACAAACGTTCAAGATGAGGGGACTCTTCAGTATTATTAAATGTTTAACTAAGTCTTTTTCCCTTTAGCTTATTTATAATCTTTTATATTCGTCTTTTAATTATTCGTTATTGATTTTGATTATGCCACAGTTTATCAACAGTAATTTTTGGGGAGAAGACATATTTTGAATAATTACAAGATTCCGAAATTAACGAAATTTCGAAATATTTCTCGATAATAATTCATTGTATGTTTTAATCAACACCGCATCAAACGTATTTCTTAAAGAAATTAATTTCAAGTTCAGCGTCTCTACAGGACATGCATTCCTATGTAAATTGTCACACGGCGCCGGTTTAACCTCCATTTTAACTGATTCCATCATTAAAATCATTACTTGTCTGAAGACGTTCGTGGTTAGTAGAGTGACTGGGTCTCGATCCAATCTCGCATTATTCCAGTTTGGGAATTTTCTATATCTGTTACAATTTAGAATGACAGTGGGTTCGCATTAACGCAGTTTTGTTTGGTTCCTTGTTTTTCATAATCTAACCGAGCATAGAATTAGAATACTGTTGTTATATCTGGTCAGGCGCTCCTACTGTTCATCTCGGGGTTCTCGACAGGCTCCAAAAGAGAATCTGTAATGTAATCGGTCCGGACCTGGAAGCTCGACCCCAGTCACGTTCTCATCAGCAGTATGTGACTTCCCTCTGTCTCTTCTACAATTATTTTCATGGCTTCTTCTCCGAGGAACTTAGGTCACTGGTGCACCCCCCACCACAAAAATTTACTCGAGCAACCAGACTGACAAAATTGTTCCACCGTTTCACTGTTAAATCTACCAAATGTAGCCGACAATTCTACTTCATCAGCTTCTTTTCTCGCACTTCCCGCCTGTAGAAATTCCTTTCCGTATACTTGCTTCCCTGATGGCTACAGCCTCCAGGAATTTAAATGCAATGTTAATTCCCATCTCATATCCAACTGACTCCAGTCCTTCCCGCTTCCTTTCTACTTCACCCCGTGTATCCTGTTATTTTCCTATCTCACTCTATCTTTGCAACTGTCATCAGATATGTAATCCCATCCTTCTCTTGCACTTTTTCTGACACATCTTGGAACTGGCTCGTCTTTCTGTTGTCTCTTGTCCTGCTGAAACTTTTACTCTCTTATGTAGCCTCCTGCGCATTATTGGCGGTACCGCCTAGCGTGGGGTGAAACGATTCAAAAAAACATTTCACATTACAGATAGATATTTTATAAATCTTGTTATTATCTTTCCTTTGCAAAAAAAATTGTATATATTTCAACTAGTTTAAACTTCATAGAGACATTGTGGTATTATAGTGACTGTAGTAAATAAGGCAAGCAATATAATGGTGAGAGGAACATTATCGGATGTTGGAATCAGTGATTGAGAGTTACCAAGTTAAATGTAGGAGAGATTAAAATCAATTCATGGCATATATTATTAAGGTGTTGTACCACATTTTGATGCAAAAATACTTCTTCTTCTATGTGCCCTGTCCCTTCAGGACATAGGCGATCATGGTTCTCCACGTCTCCCTATCCCTTGTGACTCTTAGTATATTACTCCGGGCAACCCCCGTTCCGTCATCCACCTGATCAGGCCCTGCAAATATGTTATCCGCTGCCTTCCTCTGTCTCCCTTTCCTTCTATCTGACCAGTCAGTATCAGGTTCTCCAAGCTCTCCTTCCTCATTGCGTGCCCCAGGAACTTCAGTTGTCTCTTCCTGATGCTCAGTATTACTTTCCTTTTTGTTGCCATTCTTTCCAACACCTCATCGTTGCTTGCATGCACAGTCCACGATATCCGCAGCATCCTTCTGTAGAACCACATTTCCGCTACTTCCAGTTTTGTCTTCATTTTCGATGATATTGTCCAGCATTCACTGCCGTATTGAAGAACTGACATCACATAGCAATGCAGCACTCTTTATACGTCAATAAATATTCTTGCCTGAATACATTCTTTCTCGGAACAAAACGCCTTGCTAATATATTTATCACTATTATTCACTTAATGAAGATACGTGTTTGTGTGTGTGTTAGTGTGTGTATGTGTGTATGTGTGTGCGTGCGTGCGTGTATTACAAATACTAACTCAGAGACAAAGGATGCTTGATTTTTAATTTAAATTATTTCAGGAAATCAATATTGCACTTTATGTGAAAGCTGGCATTTAATGTAATGAAAACTAAAACCAAAGATTACATTCATACCTTTTACCAATTTTTGAGCACCGTTTTACAGTTAAATCAACCAAATCTAGCTTCACTTCTACTCCTCAGCTTCTTTTCTCGCAATTCCCACCCGTGGAACTCCGTTCCATATACTTGCTTTCCTGATGGCTACAATCTCCAAGAATTTAAATTCAATGTCAATTCCTGTAGAAATCAAATAACTTGCCTTCTAACATGGCTGTCTTCTTTTTGTCCTCTTGAAGTAATCTACCTCATTCATAAGAGAGTATCTAATGCAGCAGGTGGGTTAGTCCACTTTAAGATAATGGACCTGCCCAAAGCATTTACATGAGTGGCTTCCATTCACTCATATGCATCTCTCTATTTGATCAGTCAGTAGTTTTTCCTTTCATGTGGAGGGACTACACCAATCTACTTGTGTGTCAAATCACTTGCTATTAACTAATATCCAACAATTCCCATCTCTTATCCACTTGACTTCAGTCCTTTTTTTGTCTTTTCCCCATCAACCCGAGTTCTTTTCCTTTCTCATTCTACCTTCGCAACTGTCGAAACACCGGTATTGCCATTCTGTTTTTGCCCTTTCTCTGACACCCTCTGTAACCGGTTTGTCCTTTTCTTTGCTCTCCGTCTGCTTAAACTTTCACCCTTTTTGTACGTAGCCAATGGCGATACCGCCTTGCTTGGGGTGAAACGATTAAAAAATATTAGCTTTTAAGATTGCCTAAAAAATATGCAGAAACAAATAATCTCCGCCGGCTTTCTTTTACAAACTGATTTCAAAATGTTGCTGTTTTAAGAATAAATCCAAATAAAGTTAATATTTTTGTATTAGATACAGTGAACTGAAAAAGTCCTTCAACATAGCTGTTATAGTATTGTATGCACCAATAACGCAAAGCGCTGAGGAGCAAATAGTATCTTTCTACTCCAGTGTGTTTCACACCGAACACGACAAGTGTGAAAGATAAGAAATTAAAATTATCATGGGAGACCTGAATTCCAAAGTAGGCAAGGATATGGAAGGTGTAACAGTTAACAATTTCGGACTAGAAAACCGCAATGATCGAGAAAAAAATAGTTCGATGATTCGTAGCAAATGACCAGGTAATAATCAATAACACCCAAGATGATTATGGAAATGAAGAAGCCCAGAAGGAGTCACAAAAAACCAAGTAGACTATATATATATATATATATATATATATATATATAGTGACAGTCAGTTAAGTGCTATCGGTGAAACACGCTTGGGCGATCATGTCTCGAAAGAGACATGACTGACTGGGGAGAAGATTATCACGCAGTAGATTGCCATTACTTTCTGCAGTATACAGGTTACCAGCCAAGGCTATAGAACCCAATCTGTCCTATTATTTAAACCATAACTGGAAGGAAAGAGACGGATTAATACCTTTCTCAATGGTATTTGCGCGGAAGTGAATGCAATGAATTCCACAAAAATTCGAACTCGGCTCCCCGATTTCTCGTTCTGAGCCGATATTCACTGCACCACAACGCACATCCTAAATATTTAGTGTATCAAGCCACAATACGATGTTTAGAACGGCTCATGATTAAACATAATAGACATTCATTGTCTTTTATATTTAACAGTGTATGTTTAGAATATATATATATATATATATATATATATATATATATATATATATGGGGGGAGGCTATTAAAGGTGGAAACGTTTGCCTGTGACTTGCTACACAGGTTTAAACCATACAGATATGCGCAAATGTACATACGTACTGTTGTGTACACGCCTAAATACAGAAGCGTGCAAAACACATTGACACACAGACACACACACACTGACACAACGAAAAGAAAAATCAAGGTAACACAAATGAAAAAAAATAAACGTATATATTATTTTGTTTTTTTTTAACTTAATATGAAAATAACGAAGATTGGCAGTGAAATGTTGCTAACTTCTCATGTGTGAATCGAACGATGACAAAAAGTTTAGCTCGGGAAACTCAGGAATCGGGATGCAGAGTATCAATAAGATAAGTTTAGAATTTCATCTATGTATTATACAATCCTATATATATATATATATTGATTGTTTAATACTTAGTTTTTGGTTTTAATAGGGTTAGACCAGTACACATTTGTATTAAAAAGTATTCTATACAATTATATTATAGAAATTTTTAATATTTTCCAATGTGAAACAAGTTATTTGCCTACTCAGGTTTCTACCATGAGTGGTGTCTCCCGGCCTGAAGACACCACTCATGGTAGAAACCTGGGTAGATAAATAACTTATTTCAAAATGGAAAATACATATACATATATATATATATATATATATATATATATATATATATATAGTACTGTGCAAAACTATTAGGACAAGAACAATTTTCTCTTTTATTAGCCATATTGACAAAAAATAAACAATTTAATTAAAAAAATGTTTGATTAAAGCAATTGTTAGCGTTGCTATCTTTAGCATTATGGGCTGCTTAAAAAATAAATTATTTACAAAATTAAAATAAAGAGAACTTGGATGAACTACTCGAGGTCAGACAGCTATTATCAAAATAAGGTTTAGAAAGAAACCTTTAATCCATGTTGACACCATTTACAGCTCAATTCGAGAGTGGGGCCAAGAAAAATGTCACTCATATTAAAGGATAATAGAATAATGAATACTTTCAAAATAACTTGTTAAATAGAAAATAGGAAATATTAAATATAACTTCTGTTTAAAACATTTTTTTACACATAGATAATCAATATTTATTAGCAATTTATCTGGCTTTTCACCCTGTATTTGAATTTCGGTGAGGTTTTTAGGAAAATCACCACTGTCCTAATACTTTTACACACAACCGGTAGTGTGTAAAAGGGTTAGGGCAGGGGTGATTTTAAACTTTATTTTGATGCCTCATAAAATGATAAAATAGTTCTTGTCCTAATACTTTTGAACAGTATTTTATATATATATATATATATATATATATATATATATATATATATATATATATATAACTAGTTCTGTGTCTGTGTGTGTGTGTTTTGCGTATTTTAAATATATAAATATTCTGTTTATATGCATTTCTTTAATTATTTATTCTTGCTTTCAAGGTGTGCTGCTTCGAATTTAATGAAAAATGTGACATCACTTTTTTTTTTCATCGCTTTTTAAAAATTACTATCTTCACCGCACCTGCTTGTAAAGCGAGCGCCTGCAAATCATTTCGTCTCTGCTGTGGCACGCGCTTCATGAATACCGTCATTTTACGATATTGTTTGCACATATCCGCATTTGCGCATGCGTGTGATGACACTGCGTTTTCTTCGCAAAGTGTTCTCCATTCGGAAACGTAAATATTTTCTATTTTCTTTCTTTTCCTATTTAAAATTCTGCTTATTGCAAAACGTTCATAAGGAAGGCGTAGCAACAAAATATTTCATTTCACCAATTTCTTTGCAAGTTACTGCTTCAAGACATATATGAATATATACGTCGATAACTTTCTTATACATATATATATATATATATATATATGTATTATTTTTGATAACTATTGCCGTTGCCAAGCAGAGTTTTATGTCAACACAAAATAAAATAGTCGGTGATGGTGGATTTTATAATATTTCAGTTTAAACAACCTCTCTGAAGATGGCTCATGTGAACCGAAAGCTTAGAAGTAAACCAATAAATAATTATCCAAATGTTGGAGAATTTTTGTCTTTATTTTCAACTGAAATTAAAGCAAAAATACGACGTTTAGAACGGCTCATGATTAAACATAATAGACATGCATTGTCTCTTATATTTAATAGCATATGTTTAGAAAATTACTTGCTGCCTCGATATACTATATATATATATATATATATATATATATTCTAAACATATACTGTTAAATATAAAAGACAATGAATGTCTATTATGTTTAATCATGAGCCATTCTAAACATCGTATGTTGGCTTTAATTCCAGTAGAAAATAAAGAAACAACCGACACTTAATAAAATCACGTTTAAATCTGGTCAAAACACATTACATTGCATTTAGATATATGGTTCTGTTATCATTTCGAGCTCTCACGTGGTGTGACGCTATAGAAACGCATTACAAATTTACGAACTGCGTCTGCTATTTGGTAACTGTTATCGTTGATTAGCAAAGTTTTATGTCAATACAAGATAAAATCTTCTTTGATGGTAGATGTTTTTATGTTAACGTTCTTGTAACATCTCTGAAGATGACTCATGTAAGCCGAAAGCTTAGAACCATCTTAATAAAAAAATACGCAAATTTTGGCGAATTCTTATCTGTAATTAAAGCCAAAATTCGATGTTAGAACGGCTCATGATTGAACATAATAGACATTAATTATCTCTTATATTGCACAACTATGTTTAGACTATATATATATATATATATATATATATATATATATATGTATGTATATAAGAATGTTGACAACGCATATTTACATATGTCTTGAAGCAGTTACTTTCAAATAAATTGGTGAAATATTTGTCGCTACGCCTTCCTTATGAAGGCTTAACTCCTCGATATACTATATATATATATATATATATATATATATATATATATATTGGGTTGTCCTGGAAGTTCATTCTTATTTTTAGTTGTTCATGATACAATAGCATAAAACATGTCAATTTTATAGATAGATATATACATTTCCGATTACAGCACACTTCAAACTATCTCTTGAGAAAGAAAGTTTTAAATTACTTAATTCGTTTTAGTTTTGCATCCCTATTATAATTGGAAGATTATGAGCTGAATTTTAGATACTTGATGCTTTTATTTATTACTTTAAAGCTAAAATACCTTTCAAGTAACAAAAATGATCTTTTGTGTGCGATAAAGGAGCTTTAGCTGACAGGACTGTATTGGAATTGTTTCGCTAAGTATAGAGTTGTTGATTGCTGCCTTATTTCTGAGGAATACTCAGGCAGACCTCTTGCTACGGATGATAACCAAATCAATGCATTATTTGAGAATAGCCTGCATTTAAAAACGTGGAAATTGTCAGAAATACTGAATTTATCAACATCCACCATCCCACTGAGCAATTAGTGAATCTTGGTTACTCAAAATGTTACAATGTCTGTTGGGACACATGAGCCTTGTGAAAATAATTGTTTTGGTCGTATTTGTGATTTGCTGGATAAACGCAATGAAAATGCCCCATTTTTAAAGCAAATTGAAACGGGTTATGAGAATTGACTCATTTACAGGGTATTGACATTGCATTTAAATTCCAGGAGGTTGTAGCCGTCAGGAAAGCAAGTATACGGAAGGGAGTTCCACAGGCGGGAAGTGCGAGAAAAGAAGCTGAGGAGTAGAATTGTCGGCTGCATTTAGTTGATATTTATGTGAATAAATACTTAAAGGTATAATTTTGTTTTGTTTTTGACTTTTTCTTAACAATTGGCATGAATAGGCAAGTTTCTTTTTTTTTTTGTTTCCATTTTCTTTAAAAGTTCTTCGTTGTTTACATGTTCGGTCCACGTTAATCTCGGCATTCTTCAGCAGGATTGTGGTGGATAGGAATTTAAGAATTAAAATCAACGTTCTTCAGCACTTTTACAAAAATTCATAATGACGTGTGAAATCCTGGCTTTTCTCAAATAGAAAAAGAATTGATCTTGTGTTTAAAGAAAAATTCGAAACCTGATTTCGCAAGTAGATGTAAAATTGATATTCTGTTCCAGTGGAAGCGAATTGCAAGAGAGAAGGAGAGTGACAATAACTTTAAGGAGACATGTGAGCAATGAAGAAGTTTTTCAGAAAAAAGGGAACCAACAAAGAAAACGAAAATTGGCTTTTATTTTCTACTAGAAATACACATTTGAAATATTTGGGACACATTATGAGGAAAGAGGGCTTTCAGATTCCAACACTCGCAGGTTATATTGGTTTTTGTATGAATTACTGTTAATGGATGACATAAAAAGGAATGAAAGGCATAGTTAGGAGATAAACATCACTAGTAGTTATGGTAAGCAATATTCACTCACATTCACAATGGACACGGAACAGAAAGGATGAAGGACCAGTCACATCAGATGCCTGAAATAGAAATTAAACATCAATACATAGTGCGTTATTTAGATGTGATTTTCTGCTGTCTTTTCTCTTATGTAGTCTTGAAATTATGGAAAATGCCTTCACTTAAAATTTAAATAAAGTCCTAGTCGAATCCTGATGAAAACGGGATTGAAACCGGTCGGTCGTTCTTTTGTTTCTTATTTTTAATTTGTCATCAGTTATATAAATATATGCAGTAGCTACTCTGGTATGTACGCATCGCTCATTCAGTAATAGATTAGAGCACATTGGCTATTGGGCGGTTATAATGACAATATACACGCTAAAAAGTCTGCCTTCTTCTACCGAACGCTTATAACCAAGTGGTAGAATCGCCGACTGACGTCAATTCTGTCGGGTTTCAATCCTGGGTTAAAAGCAATCGGAGTCTAACCGTACTGATGAGCTGTGATACAGCGAAACAGAACTGTCTGCGGATGACTATATATATATATAGTTATGTATCAATTTTACATAGCGACATGGAAATTTCTCGAATTCTGATTAGCCACAAAAAAATCACCCACATACATTCACAGCAAACCAAAAGATTTTGTCATTTAAATGTAAATAATCTGCACAACCACATCAACATTGCCTGATGATGAGAACCTATCTCGAAACATAGAAATTTCCATGTCGCAATGTAAAATTGATACATAACTATATAATTTTTATTATATTAAGCTCTATAATATTCATTATATTGAGCACTGTTTATAATAAAATAAATGCCAGAGAACTCAAAATAAAAAAAAATCTTGAGTTCTCTTCAGGTGGAATATATATATATATATATATATATATATATATATAGAGAGAGAGAGAGAGAGAGAGAAAGAGATATGAAGTGCTGGTAATTTTTATTTACATAAAGATTTACTTCTGGTATATTTACTCTAAACGTATTTTTATAATTTGATACTGTTTTTGTGAGTTCACAATTTGTCCATAGATGTGACCCTAATAATTGTTCTAGTTCTACAATCTATGCCACTTCTATATATCTTCGTAAGTTTTTGTTTACCTCTGCTGTATATATAAGAGACACTGAGACATCAGGAAGTGACATGGCTCGTAGAACTAGAACAATCAACACACAGTGAAGGAAATAAAAGTTTCAACTCTCGAAGTTTTTGTTTACCTCTGCTGTAGCCAGGTACTGAACTCACATCTCTTTTGGTCACTTCACTGGATTCAACCAACGCTTTTGTCCATCGGACCATGTATTCTTCAGTTGGGTTAAAAATATATAAGGGACACTGAGACATCAGGAAGTGACATGGCTCGTAGAACTAGAACAATCAACACACAGTGAAGGAAATAAAAGTTTCAACTCTCGAAGTTTTTGTTTACCTCTGCTGTAGCCAGGTACTGAACTCGCATCTCTTTTGGTCACTTCACTGGATTCAACCAACGCTTTTGTCCATCGGACCATGTATTCTTCAGTTGGGTTAAAAATATATAAGGGACACTGAGACATCAGGAAGTGACATGGCTCGTAGAACTAGAACAATCAACACACAGTGAAGGAAATAAAAGTTTCAACTCTCGAAGTTTTTGTTTACCTCTGCTGTAGCCAGGTACTGAACTCGCATCTCTTTTGGTCACTTCACTGGATTCAACCAACGCTTTTGTCCATCGGACCATGTATTCTTCAGTTGGGTTAAAAATATATAAGGGACACTGAGACATCAGGAAGTGACATGGCTCGTAGAACTAGAACAATCAACACACAGTGAAGGAAATAAAAGTTTCAATTCGAAATTAATATCACATGAAGATTACAACGGCCGAAACGTTGTGAGGATAGCAACCAATAGCTCTATCCACTGCTAGGAAGATAGGGTCACTGTGTGGGGCCAGGATGTTTTTTCCGCTTGAATCCATCTTGCACATATACAAATTAGTCATCCGTCCGTGCATAGAATACTGCTGTCATACAGGCGCCCATGTTGTTCATCTCAGTGTTCTCGACAGGCTCCAAAGGAGAATCTGTAATGCAATAAGTCCAGATTTAGCAGCTTGACTCCAGCCACTGTCTCACCGGCGGGATGTGGCTTCCCTCTGTCTATTCTACAAATATTTTTATGGCTTCTGCTTCGACGAACTTAAGTCACTGGTGTTCTCTCCACAAGAATTTACTCGGGCAACCAGACTAGTATCAAGATACCACCCTATTGCAGTTAGATGAATCAAATGCAGGTGACAATTCTACACCATCAGCTTCTTCTCGCCTGTACAACTCATGTACTTGCTTTCGCGTCCGGGAATTTAAATGCAATGTCAAAACCCATCTCTTATCCACTTGAATCCAATTCTTTCTACACCACCCCGTATATCTTGTTCTTTTTCTTTCTCTCTACCTTCGCAACAGTCTTCACACCTGTGTCCCCATCCTTCTCTTGCCTTTTTCCTGACATCCCCTGTCTATCTCTTCATTCTCCTCCTGTCTAAACTTTTACTCTTATGTAGTCCCCTACGCGTCAGTGGCGGTACCGTCTTGCTTGGGGTGAAATCAAAAAAGAAATTAAAATGAAGACAACAGTCTGGACAATGTAAATGATGCAAATAATTGCAATACCTCATTGCGATATATAGACACACAGAAAAAAATTAATTCAAAATTAAATATTAAAAATTGTTGCTGCAGTTGATTGAACGTGTAAAGACGTATGAAGTTAAAAAAAGACAGAAAGAATGAATTAGAATTGGGGAACGAATGAAAACAGAAGATAGACTTTAAGAAGAAAACAAACGTAATGGAATAAGAACTGAAGAATGAAAAAATTACTTATTGGTAAAATAAAGAAATAAAGTAAACAGAAAATAAATAAACGAATGCGTGACAAGAAACGGAAAAAGAAATGCGAATAACAGAATCCGTAAAAAAAACAAAATAAAAAAAAAAACAAAAAAAAAACAAAGACCGAACAAAACGAGGGAGAAAATAGAAGAATATCTCGGCCGAGCAGTAAATAACGAAAGTAATAAGTATTATTCATGGCGGTATATTGATGAAAAGCTTAAAAAAGAAAAAGAAAAGAAAGAAAGAAAAATATGGAAGCCAATCAGAAGGTATAATTGGCGTTGTATATAATGCAGGAAATGGTTTGGTGTCGCATTATGGGATACATTTTTTTTTCTTTTTTTTTTTTACTTCCTGTCTAATGTTCACTATTTCTTTCATTTGATATAAGACTTGTTGGATGATAAAAGAATCACTTACGTCCTCTTGTCAATCAAATAAAAAAGCATGTGATTATTTTGTTTCATCCACAGTCGCACAATCACAACTAACACACCCATAATCATATACATATGTTTACCCACACAAATACATATATCTATATGTGTATGTATGTGACAGTATTAACTTTCCATTTACACACACACACACACACACACACACACACACATATATATATTTATTTATTTATTTCTCTATATATATGTCTTTACCTACACAGATACGGATATCTGTGTGTGTGTAAGTGACAGTATTAACCTTTACATTTACGATTTCCCAGGCGTCCATTGGCCATTACATTGCCTTTTTTTTTTCTGATATTGCTCGCGTCTGTTTTTCTATATCTGGTAAATAGATATGACCAACGTTCTTCGTTACTTTACTCTCGATTTGGAAATATGTAGCCATATTTGTTTCTTTATACATTTTTTTGTTTCTGGTTTATCCGTATGTTTTTTGTCGTATTTTCAGTTTTCAATCAGTACATATACAATCTTAACACCTTAAATGAGCAAGAATTTTGGATGTATTCAACAACTAGGTAATTCATTTCTCTCAAACTTTACTTGCTCATAGCTGCAAGTTCTACGCCAAAAAAAGGATGTATAAATAAATATAGTCCGAAAATTTTATATTTAAATCTAAACTTATTTATAAATGGAAACTTTGTCTGTGTGTGTACCCGTTACCTATAGACTCCGAAACGGCTAAACCGATTTTCTTGAAATGTTACACAGTTGTGCTATAGACGCCTGCGAGGGTTCTTAGCTAGGTTTTGTGTCGAGGTACCCCCGATAAATATTGAAAATCGAAAAAATCGGTTTATAGAAGGAGTGGTCCGATTTTAATCAAATTTGATACACTCATATACAAAGACATAAGAAACGATATTCAGAAGTTTCAAGGTTGCAGTTCTTACAATAGTGCAGAAAATCGATAATATATATATAAAAGCTTTCATTACACCCGAGCAATGCCGGTCTATACTGCTAGTTTTAAATATCAAATAGATGTTCCGATTGCCTACGTATAATATATGAATTTTATAAACGTTTCACAGAAAGCAGAACATTACTGCCACTGGTGCGCAAAGCGTTACAGTGACAGAAAAGGAAAGAAAAAGAAAAAAAAAACAAGTTAAGTTTTTTTTTTTTTTTTTTTTTTTTAATCATTTCACCCCAAGCAAGTAATTCCACTGCCACTATTGCGCAGGGGGTTACATAGGGGAAGGTGATGAGAAAGAGTGGTTAGATATAGGAAATATCAGAAGGAGGGTGATAGACGGGTAAGGATATAGATGAGAAGAATGTTTGAGAGAATGGATGCGTGTTAGTGTGTTAGGAGGTGTCTATTGACCTTGCATTACAACTCCTGGAGATTGTAGCTGTCAGGAAAGCAAGTATGTGGAAGGGAATTCCACACGCAGGAAGTGCGATAAAAGAAGCTATTGGCGTAGAAATTGCGGTTACATTTTATCTGTTTCACTGTAAAAGGGTGGGACCTAGTTGCTAATCTACTATCGTGCAAATTTGTATCTAGCGGGGCACCAGTGATCTAAATTCATCGGAGCAGAAGCCGTGAAAGAATTTATAGAATAGGCACAGGAAGCTACGTAAACGCCGGTGAGAGAGTGACTGCAGCCGGTCTGCCAAGTCGGTATCGATCACATTAATGCCAAAGAAAGGATAAGAGAAAGTTGGAAATAAACGAGATAAAAGATGGCAATTGACGTTGCACTTAAACTTTTGAAGATTGTAGCTGTCAGGGAAGCAACTATATAGAAAGAAATTCCATAGACAGGAAGTGAGAGAAAAGAAAATTAGAGAGTAGAAGAGGCGCTTACATGTAAAACTATTTCAGCGCTAAAAGAGTGGGATCTAGTTGTCAAACTAGTAGCACGAGTAAATTCATGTGGTCGGGTTTCCAGGAAATGAAAAGACAGAGGGAAGCCACATCACGTCAGTATTGTGACTGAAGCTTAACAGGGTAGGTCTTTTCTTCTTTAGGTGGAAAGTGACTTTTGTGTCGCATCTATATACTTAGGAACAAACTCAATTTCAGACCATCGAACCTGATTTACCGAGGCTGAACGTATTTATATCTAGGCATGCACCAGAATCTGAATCTTCACCTGCCCCTGCACCTGCATCTGCATCTGGACATACACTACCGGCCATAATTATTAGGCAACACTACTGTCTTAAAAAAGTATGTATTTTATACTATTTTTTAGTATTTATTGCCAACTGAATAATTGTAAATGAAAATAGAATGCTTCTTTTGTTATTATTATTTGCAACATTTTTCAAGGCAAGGATAATCGGCTCGGAACAAGAAATCATGGAGCCGAGTTCGACTTCTAGTTGAATTCATTCCATTCACTTACGCGCAAATATACTTGGGAAAGGTATTAATCCCTCTCTTCCTTCCAGTTATTGGTTAAATAACAGGGCAGATTGGGTTCTATAGCCTTGGCTGGCAACTCCGCCGAATCACCGTAATTTTTAAAAAAATCTTTCATTGATGAAACTGCGAAAATAGGTAATTATAAAATATTAATAAATTCATTTGATGCACATATTATTGGGAAGTATTAACAATTCATTCAGTCAGTTAAGTGCCATACCTGAAACACGCTTGGGTGATCATGTCTCATTCGAGACATGACTGACTTGGCAGAAGATTATCCAGCAGTAGGTTGCCATTGCTTTCTTCGGTTGACTGGTTGCCAGCCAAGGCTATAGAACCCAATCTGTCCTGTTATTTAACCCACAACTGGACGGAAGAGACGGATTAATACCTTTCCCAATGTATTTGTGCGTATGTGAATGCAATGCATTCAACTTGGAATTCGAACTCGGTTCCCCGATTTTTGTCGTTCCGAGCAGATATCTACTGCACCACAACGCACATCCATTTCACTTAGGCAATAAATACTAAAAATAGTATAAAATACATCATTTTTAAGACACTGGTTTTGATAAATAACTATGGCCGGTAGTGTACTTTTGCACCTAGACCTGCATTGCAGATGGACCCGAATTGCGCCTGGAGGTACATCTGCACCTGTACCTGGGTCTGCATCTACACTTGGACCTGCATCTTCATCTCTATCTGCACATTTCCGTTCTACTTTTATCAAAAAGATGTCACAACGTCGTTTAGATTTAGGTGTGATGCATGTTCTTCGTAAAGAAATATTAGAATTCCTGATATGCGTTGTGGTGCAATGGATAATCGGCTCGGAAACAAGAAATCATGGAGCCGAGTTCGATTTCCCTTGGGAAAGGTATTAATCCCTCTCTTCCTTCCAGATATTGGTTAAATAACAGGACAGATTGGGTTCTATAGCCTTGGCTGGCAACCAGTCTACCGCAAAAAGCAATGGCAACCTTCTGCGGGTTAATCGTCTGCCCAGTCACTGACTGATGAGCATACTCTGTTTTTACCGCAAAAAGAAATGACAACCAACTGCAGGAAAATTTTCTGACTTGTCAGTCAAAGATCAAAAGAGCGATGATCGCCCAAAGCGAGTATCATATATGGCACTTAACTGACTGATATTGGTTTTATATGGTCGAATAAAAAGATACACAGAAAAAATGTAGATGAACTACTTTATTCATAGAGTGGTAAAATTAAATGTATATAAAATATTTACAGTCGCTCGAGGTAGTAGGTGTTACTTTCTGAAGTCTGTGATAATTAAAACTCCCCGTGCTAAACGCACATTATCTTTTATACATCCGGGTGACCGGATGTCACATGGTTCAAGCCATGACACAACGTCTCAACCACTCAATTGTTTTTATGTCCATCGGGCATTATAATTTTGCCTTTTGGGATTTACCTCTTTAGTTCCCGTCGGGGTACGTTTTCGTTTGCTCTTACGGTTTTGTTGTATTGGTGAGAACTTGGGTACCTCAAACATGTCTTAAATGAAGGAACATGAGTTGTTTTCGTTGCTCTTTTGTTCAATTGAAGACTTTACAAATTCTCTAGCCGTTGTTTTTCCTGATTTTTCTGTTGTGTTTCTTGTTGTTTAAAATACCAGGTGCTGTCAGCGTATAAAGACGGATGTGCGTTGTGGTGCGGTGGATATTGGCTCGGAAAAAGAAATCGGTGAGCCGAGTTCGAATTCCAATTGAATAGCCTGCATTCACTGAAGCACTGGTATCCTTGGGAAAGGTAATTAATCCGTCCCTTTCCTCCAGTTATGGGTTAAATATCAAGGGTAGGACTTGGGGACCCTGCCCTTAAAAGCAAATCCCAATGAATGTTGATACTCGAAAATAATAAAAAAACCTTTAACCAAAATCATTGGTTATGACCTTAAATGATCCCATAAGAATTGATAGGTCGTTAAAGATCGAAACAAACAAACAAACACAATCTTGTTGTTTAAAGAATTCCAAGATGCAACTCTTGAAGTCCTCCATTTTATTTATATTGTCTTTTTTTTAACCCTTGAGAGACGTTTTGTTGGTAGATCGCCACGAATTCGAATCCTTCATCAACAACTGTTTTATGGTGGAATGAATATATACACAAAGAAATGTAGATAAACTACTTTATTAACAGAGGGGTATATAGAGTATTTAAGTCACTCCCAGTAGTAGGTGTAACTTTCCGAATGCCGTGATAATGGCAACTCCCATGCAAAACGCAAATTATCTTTTATTCATCCAGTCGACAGGATGTCACATGGTTCAAGCCATGACACAACGTCTCAACCACTCAATGTTTTTATCTCCATCGGGCATCATATTTTTGCCTTTTAGGATTTATCCCTATAGTTCCCGTCGGGGTACGTTTTCGTTTGCTCGTATGGTTTTGTTGTATTGGTGAGGACTTGGGTACCTCAAACATGTCATAAATGATGGACATGAGTTGTTTTCGTTGCTCATTTGTTCAAATGAAGACTTTACAAATTCTCTAGCCGTTGTTTTTCCTGCTTTTCCTGGTGTGTTTCTTGTTGTTTAAAGAATTCCAAGATGCAACTCTTGAAGTCCTCTATTTTATATATATCGTTCTTTTTTAACCCTTCAAAGACGCTTTGTTGGTAGATCGCCATGAATTTGATTCATTCGTCTGCAAATGTTTAATCGTGGAATGTATATTTACACAGAGAAATGTAGATAAATACTTTATTAACAGAGGGATACAACCAAGATGTATATAGAGTATTTAGTCTCTCCCAGTAGTAGGTGTAACTTTCCGAAGGCCGTGATAATGGCAACTCCCATGCAAAACGCAAATTATCTTTTATTCATCCAGTCGACAGGATGTAACATAGTACGAGCCACGACACAACAATTAGGTTTCGAATATTTGCTTCCAAGTGCCTCACTCCTGGCTTGCTTCTCTCTCGCGCAATCATAATATAGAAGAAATAATAATGTTTAATATTTGCATGAAATAAAATTTCCAGTAAAGGTCTCCAAAGATTGAAACTATATTTTATTCGCGATAAGTACTTTTTGTAATTTAAAAAAAAATTACGGTTAAAATTTCAGTAACTACAGTTAATATTATACTATGGTAGTGGGACTTTTACGGTTATTTTTGTGGGATATGGGACTGAGGATTTAAGTCAGGTCAGTGGAATGATGACAAAAAGAATATCATTGCGAAGTCTATCTATACACATATTTAAGCAAAGATCACTTTTCAACAATATAAAGATAAAAAAAACTATCCTCTAAATTATGACACAAATATCTTGAGTAAAAAAAACAAAATTGTGAAATTATGACTTGGTCGCCCTAATCACCTGACATATCTTAATTCCTAGGAAGTTTTCTAACCGAAAGCAGAAAGGGCGACAAAAATATCCAAAGGCGAATTGGCATGGCGAAGGACGCGTTACAGAAGTTGAGTAGAGTATCAAGAGAGAGGAAAATTTTGCTAGAAACAAAGAAACGAGAACTGGATTGCTATGTGATGTCATTTCTTCAACATGGCAGTGAACGCTGGACAATATTATTAAAGATGAAGAAAAAACTTGAAGCAATTGAAATGTGGTTCTACAGAAGGATGCTGCGGATATTATGGATTGAGCATGTAAGCAATGATGAGGTTTTCGAAAGGATGGACACAAAAAGGAAAGGAAATTAATACCGAGCATCAAGAAGAGACAGCTAAAGTTCCTGGGACATGCAAAGAGGGCTTGAAGAACCTGATACTAACAGGCTAGATAGAGGGAAAAAAAGACAAGGGAAAGAAACGGATAACATATTTGAAGGAACTGATCAGGTGGATGACGGGACGAGTGTTGCATGGTGTAACAGGAGAAAGCGTGCAAAAAGCCACCAGGGATAGGGAAACATGGAAAGTCATGATCACCTACGTCCTGGATGAACAGGGCACATAGAAGAAGATTGGTTGAATAAGAATAGGTGATTTCGAAGAGAAACCCTAAAAATTAAGAGTTTTCTTCTGCTGGAAGAATACCTGAAAAGCACTACTACCTACTTTGTTTCAAATTTTTTGAAAGAATATCAATATTTGTAAATCTGTAATTAAAGCAGGTGGTGGTTTAATTGACGAAAACAGAATATGATTCTGATTATGATGGTTTTGTTAGTTAATTATTTATTATTTAATTTATTATTTAATTTATTATTTAATTATTTATTTTGGTTAAGACAAAAAGCACATACACTGTCGATACTTATATGTTTTGCTTTTAAAAAATGTAAATATATCTCATTTTAATGTGTTTTTATAGAAATGCATATCGGGACAATGTTTTGCTGTTGTGCATAAAATCAACTTTAATGATAAAGTGGATCCATATATTTCTTCCGATCTCTACATGAAATCTATTTTAAAATAATATACAATATAAAATATTTTTCGAACACACTGAATATATAATAATATTAGTAAAAGTTTTGGGTCACCGATCGTCTTTAGATGTGCAGATAAAATGCGCTTTGGAGTAAGGGACCGTAAAAAAACTGAAAGTATATTAGATGGAATCCAATATATAATAATATTAATCAAAGAGCAAAGTCAGAGGTATGCTTTAGATGTTTTCTTGCAATAATCTTTGGTGCATTAAAAAAGAAATGCATTTGACATATCCTAATATATGATAAACATTAATAATACGTTGTATTCATAGGATGTCTTTGCATCTGTACATGAAATAAACAGCAACGTAAAGATCTGTGATAAAAGGTTATACAGTTGATATATCATAATATACCAAAAGTCAATGAACAGCAAGCAATATGTGAAGTCAATAGTAGATGGCGTCATTACAACCTGAACACGAAACTTATTAGATTTACATTATTATTTCCCTTATATCAGTTCCATGTGCATCGTATTGGCTGCTCTTAGTAAGACGACATGTATTTGATTTGATTCATCTGTTTTTTACGGCTTATCGACCTTTTAGAGGTTATTTAAAATAGAAAAAGAATTTTGAATTAAAAGAAAAATTCTCTTTTTTTGAGAGTGAATATTATATTAACAATTAAAAAGAATGAGCTTTTCATCTATGTGGCTTGTGCTTTTAGGATGTGAGTGACCATGGCCTTCCGCGTCCTCCTATCCCTTGGAGCTCTTAACAATCTTCCTCTTGTTACCCACACAAATTCTGCTCTGCTATCCATTTACTTAAGCCCATCAACTATGTCTCGCGTCGATTTCTACTGTCTCTATTTTTCTCTATCTTTCCTGTGAGTGTCAGATTCTCGAAGCCTTTTTTCTCATTACATATCCCAGCAACTTTAGCTGTCTTGTGCTTATGCTCAGTATACTTTTCTTTTGCATTCACCCTCTCCAAAATCTCGTCGTTGCTCATATATTCGGTCCATAGTGCCCTCAGCATCCTTCTGTAGGACCACATTTCGGTCGCTTCGAAACTTTAGAAATCATATTTAACTCATAGGTAGAAGGAGGAGGTGGATTCATACCTCTGCACATAAGTACTTGTGCAGAAGTGAATATCACCAAATCTGGGATTGAACGGAAGTCGCTTCTCCGATTTCAAATTTCGAACAGGTGTCCATTACACGACCGTCACATACAAGCTTACAACTACTGGTATCCCAAGCAGTCGCCCATCTAGGTATTGATCAAGCTTGACGTTGCTTACCTTCGACGGCTGGATTTAACAGAGCTCAGAATAGTGTAGGAGTATATGTGCCAAACGGATATTCTTCTGTGTGACGGCAAGGCTATAGAACCTAATCTGTCATGTTATTTAACCCATAACTGGAACGAAGAGACGGATTAATACCTTTCCCAAGGTTATTTGCGCGTAAGTGAATGCAATGAATTCAACTGGAATTCGAACCCGGCTCTCCGATTCCTTGTTTCGAGCCGATATCCACTGGACCACCACATCCCTATATCTGCATTTAATTTGTTATTCCAAATAAGAAAGTTGCTCTATCTCACCCTGTATAATGTCAGGTAATTTTATATTTTTATTATACTTGTATGCAAATTTTATATATTTATTATACTTGTATGCAAATTTCATATTTTTATTAAACTTGTATGCAAATTTTATATTTTTATTATACCTTTATGCAAATTTTATATTTTTATTAAACTTGTATGCGAATTTTATAATTTTATTAAACTTGTATGCAAATTTTATATTTTGATTAAACTTGTATGCAAATTTTATATTTTTATTATACTTGTATGCAAATTTTATGTTTTTATTATACTTGTGTGTAAATTTTATATTTTTATTAAACTTGTATGCGAATTTTATATTTTAATTATACTTGTATGCAAATTTTTAACATGACTTGAAGAAGACAGCCTTACTGTGGAAATATTGTTAACTATTGCTAATTTTTTTCTTATTATTATTATGTCATTTTTCTTATTATTATTATGTTATTTTTCATCATATTTCGATTTCTACTTTGGTCTCATTACCAACCACGTCTGCAGGGAGACCTAAGGCAGGTCGTGGTGTGTTGTTATTGTTCCATTTCATGTTTTTTTTCTCCCCTATCATCCTTAGCGTTACATACATAAAGTTTTCCTTAGTGTGTGGGCTGTACTTAATAAGAAAATTTTTGTATATCTCTTAAGCTGGGGTTTCCGGGGATTCTTTCAATGTATTGTTTTGTTCCATTTTTTATCCTTCCAAGTGCACCTACTATCACTGGCACAACTCTTGTTTTCAATTTCCACATTTTTTTATATTTCTATTTCCAGGTCTTTATATTTTGACAGTTTTTCAAATTCCTTGGTTGCTATGTTACAATCCGCTGGACAAGCCATATCAATTAACAGACAAGTTTTCTCTTTCTGGTTTTTAACAATAATGTCTGGCCTGTTTGCTTCAATTTTTCTGTCTGTGTAGATGGTGTAATCCCTTCGAATGGTGACATCTTCTATTTCTGCAACCGGTGCTGGGTGATGTTCATACCAGTGTTTGTGTACATATTTTCCATAATGTTTGCACATTGTCCAATGTAAATATAGCCCAGCTCTATCGTGGCAATTTTTATATTCATTTGGGGCAAGCACAGAACAGCCTGAGATTAGGTGTCTATCGTTTCTTGGTGTTTATCACAAAACCTGCATTTTGGATCCATATTATTATGCATAATATTTGCCTGAAAGTTTCCAGTGAAAAAACTTTGGTCTTGTGCTGCAAGAATAAAGCCATCAGTTTCAGACTTTAATCCAGATGCACGTAATCATCGATGAGTATTAACTTTGTCAACATTGGATTTATTGGCACGTTCTGGATATTGGCCATGCAGAGGTTTGTCTTGCCAGCGCTGTTTCATCTGTTCAAGAGCTTTATCTTTGGCTTTCATTTTAATTTTTTTTTCCGTAATAGTTGGTTATTGGCTTCTGTTTTGCTTTTCTACAGAATCTACTAACTGTAAATCTTGTTTGTATTTACTGCCGTCTTTTATTATTGAATATCTTTTCTTTCTTTCTTCATGTTGCCTTACTAATTGTATCATCCCATCCATTGTTGTTTCTATGTATGTTAGTAAGCCAATAATTGTTGTCTTGTATGACAATTCCAGCTGAATAAGTCCTCTTGCACCTTTTGTACGGGATATGTATAGACATCAGCCTTTGGATGATGCATCTTATGCTTAGAAAGAAGCTTTCTTGTTTTAGCATTCCATTCGCCTGATGTCGTTTAGAGTCCAGTTTAAGATGTTAAAGCTATATTTTGGACAACTGGGATTGCAAGGTTATTAATGGCCATAACTCTTTTCTGAGAATTCAATTCAGTTTTCAATATCATTCGTAGCCTTCTATAGTACTTTTACGCACTATTTCTTTCACTTTTTATGGCGAATGTTTTCACTATCATTTACATCTAGGTATTTATTAAGCTTCTTCTGGTTTCAATTCTTTTATTGTTACAGCAGGGTCTAAGCTAATTGAGGCTGTTTCTTTTATTGATCCACGTAAAATTATAGCTTCAGCACATTTATTCTAATTGAATTTAATTCCAATGTCTTCGCTGAAGCATTTTACAGTTTGCAGAAGACCTTCCAGCTCATTATCATTCTTAGCATATAACTTCAAGTCATCCATGTAAAATAGATGGCTTATTTTCTTTTGGCCTATTTTATAACCACATTCTATCTTATTAAGATGACTGGTTAGTGCTATTAATGATATGCAGAATAATAAAGGAGACAAAGAATCACCTTGAAATATACCTCTTTTGATGTTTATTTCATCAGACTTATAGGTTCCATTTATATGAGTGAGGTAAAGGGTTGTTTTCCATGTAGACATGCACTGTTTGATGAAATTGATGATGACGGGCGATATCTTGTATATATTTAAAGTCTTTAAAATCCAGTAATGTGGCACACTATCGACTGCCTTTCGAGAATCTATCCAGGCAGTACTAAGATTTTTCTTTGTACTGTAGCAGTTTTCCCAGGATCATTTTGTTAATAAGCAATTGGTCTTTACATCCATAACAGCCACGTTTGCACCCTTTTGGTTCAAGCGGATAACATGTCATTTCTTTCTAAGAATAAATATGTCTGTTTTGTTAAAATAGATGTTAATAGCTTATATGTTGTCGGAAGGCATGTAATTAGTCTGTAGTTTTTCGGGTTGTTTGCGTCACCATTCTTGGATAGAAGAAATGTAATACCTTTGGTCATCCATGCAGGAATTTTAGTGGGATCGTCAACCATTTCTTGAAGTTCTTTGGCTAGTTTTTTTTTATGTGCTGTATTTAAATAATATAGCCAAAAGTTAGGAATTGTATCTATACCTGGAAATGTCCAATTGTGTGCTTTTTTTAGTGCAAATTTAACATCCTCTTCTGTAATTCCAGCCCATGTCCGTTCTGGTTTATTGTTTATTCCTTCTATCTCTTGTGCAATCCAATCTACTTGTTTGTTATGTTCTTTAGGGCAAGCCCATATCTTTTCCCAAAACTGTGTAACTTCTTCCATTCTGGGGGGGGGCTGTCACTTAAATTCTTTTTTTACCTATTTCCCTAGAAAATTTCTTTGCATCGGTTTGAAAAATATTGTTTTGTCTGTAAAATCTTGATCTTTTCACATATCGTCTTATTCTTTGAGCCTTCAGTTGTATTTTTGGCTTTATTTTTTCCTTAGTTGATAGGACTTCATTCTCATTTCTAATGTTGTATTTTCTTTCGACTCTTCTGCTTTTCCTAGTTCTTACATTTATTCCTCTACTCAGTACATCAAGTACTGATAGTTCACTTCTAAGTTGTTCGATTTCTTTTTCTATTTTTCTTTTCCAAGGTGGATCTTTATTATTATTATTTTTCATTATTTTTATTATTATTATTATTTGTAGTAGTACTAGTATTGTTGTTGTTGTTGTTGTTGTTGTTGTTGTGAGGGTCATTATTATTTTTTTATTTTTTATATATTTTTTATATTTTATTGTTATATTGTTATATTTATTTCGACCAGCCTGATTATTTACGATAAATTTATGACACAATTTCGTAACAAAAATTTATCGTAAATAATCAGGCCGGTAGAAATAAATATATAATACCCTTTGATTATAAACAGAATATCTACTTAAATACGAGTATCGATCAAAAATAATGTTCATACAAATCATTTCAAATATATATATATATATATATATATATATATATATATATATATATATATATGTATATGTATATATATATATATATATATAGTAATCCACATTAAAGCATGTTTTGCCAGAACTTTTCCAGTCAATCTGAGGGCTCCAACTACAACTGAACTTGTTGATATCACCATCTCAATTATTATTATTATTATTATTATTGTTGTTGTTGTTGTTGTTGTTGTTAGGGTCATTATTATTTTTTTATGTTTTATATATTAAAACAAATCTAATTACGAACAACATATCAAGGTATACTTTCCAACAAAGATATGGAGAATCCACCTGCCTTTTGACCCTTAAAAATCATGAAGATAATTCTATATGCAAACAAATGAATATAATTATATGTAGAAACTATTAATTTTCTACCGCAGGCTAATGAACAAAATCACAGGAAATTTCCATAAGATTTATACAAAATTATTTGATTAATTACTCTTACTAATTAATCAACTAACGGAAAATCATACGATTTAGTTACATTCAATTCACGATGGCTGCTTTCCATTCATTCTACAGCATTGGTTACCAGTACAAACGTTTTTTTAAAGAAAGTGACGTTAGTAAAAATAATTGTAATTCTTTTTATATTTTTACACTTGTATGAAATTTTTAAGCATGCAATAAAAAACAGACATTCTGGCGAACTATTGTTGAATAATGTCAGATACTTTCTTTTCATTTCTTTCTGTAAATCGTTCTATTCCCTAAGTGCTGTAATAATAATAATAATAATAATAATAATAATAATAATAATAATAATAATAATAATGATGTGGAAATTGAAAACAAGTATCGTACCAGTGATAGTAGGTGTACTTGGAATGATAAAAAATGGAACAAAACAACACATTGAAAGAATCTCTGGAAATCCTAGCTTAAGCGATATACAAAAAAATTGTCTTGTTAAGTACAGCCCGCACACTAAGGAGAACTTTGTCAATGTGTTATATATCGACAAACAACAAACACGCATATATATAAAAATATAAGTTATATTTTTATTAATGACGATGAACCGTGTAGCCTAGTGAACAGAGAGTGAGAGAGCGCTTCCAAGGGTTGACGGGTTGACGGGAGTGTCTCTCTTCACCGGCCGATCTCTGTCGGTGCTACTCTGGTCTGGTCTGTCCGGACTGTCTCGTCTCTCTGTGTCTGAAATCCGTGCGCCGAGGTCTTTTATAATCTCCAAACCGGTACTTCCGGATTTTGCCTCGCCCACGCACGCTCACGTAATTCTCAGAGACACCTGTTCTGTCTGCCTCTTGTAGCCATTTCCGCTACTGCCGGAAATAAGGTCAAACAAACATCCGTTCCTTTCAACGACCGGAAAACACCCCCGCTTGCATCAGCCTTTCCTCGGGTGGGGCGGGATTGTTATATTACAAATGTAACGCTAGGAATGTTAGGGTTAGAAAAAAACTTGAAATAGAGCCATAACAACACACTACAACTTGACTTAGGTCTTCCTGCAGACTTGGTTGGTAGTGCGACCATAGTAAAAATCAAATTATGATGCAAAATGACACAATAATAATAACAATGAAGTGAATTCGTATATGTGATAATAATATGCAAATATATTTGAGAATTGAAAATAAATTCGAAAAAACCTATAAAACTAAAAGAAAAACAACAAAAATCTCAATGGATTTCTCAAAAAGAAGAAAATATTTTAAAATTATTTTTAGTTTGTTTTTATTTTTCGTTTGACTATTACTGAAATGTTTTTTTTTATCTACCATAATACCGCTTTTTTAATGATTTGAGAGGACGAATATCTTTGGGGAAGGGTTATTCAGTGCGTTTAGCTAAACGGGACGATAGAATCCATTTGACACATCCATCTTGCTTCTCTTGCTTTTATTTTAGTTATGCTTTATCTGAGATTTTTTTATCTCTTATTTAATATACTCTTTTTAGTAAACGACAGAAAACTGACAAAAGTTAGCGAAGTAAGATGAAAGAAGTATTAATTTTAAGACAACAGCTATTGTCGTTTATAAAACAGACGGCCGAATGTCATAAAACATTCGAACTAACCAACCATAAAGAAAATTTAGAGTATTTAGAAAAATAAATCAAAGAATGAAAGTAAAAATAAACAAGGAATAACGTAAGCTTAACATTATATGGTTTAATCCACCTTTCAATCGAAATGTTCTAACGAATACTGGAAGAATTTCTCCAAATTTAATTCATATTCATTTGCAAAATCCACATCCACTGCTAGAAGGATTGGGTCACTGTGTCGGGCCAGGATGTTTTTCCTCCGGAATCCATCTTGCATATTTACAAATCAACTATCCGTCTGTGCATGGAATACTGCTGTTATATATGGTCAGGCGCACCCACTGTTCATCTCAGTGTTATTGACAGGCTCCAAAGAAGAATAAGTAATGTGATAGGTACCGGCTTGGCTGCTCGACTCCAGCCACTTTCTCACCGACGGGATGTGGCTTCCCTCTGTCTGTTTTATAAATACTTTAATGGCTTCTGCTTCCAACGGACTTAAATCACTGGTGCCGCTGCATCAGGTCTTTACTCGTGCAACCAAACTGGCAACTGGATCCCACCCATTCAGAGTTAGATCAACCAAATGCAGGCGATAATCCTATTCCAGCAGCTTCTTTTCTCGCACTTCCCGCCTGTGGAACTAGCTTCCATATTCTTGCTTTCCTGACGGCTACAACTTCCAGGAATTTAAATGCAATGTCAATACCCATCTCTTAATTACTTGACTCTAGTTCTTTCTACACCACACTGTTTATCATTTCGTTTCTCTCAACTTTCGCAACTGCCATCACACCTGTATTCTCATCCTTAACTGGTTCGTCTTTCTCTTTACACTCTTCCTATCTAATTTTTTTTACTTTTATGTAGGCCCCTGCACATCAGTGGCGTTACCATCTTGCTCGGCGTGATACGTTTAAAAAAATTAACCATTCAACAAAACTAAAAATATTATCAGCAAAAATAATGTAAAGATTAGTTATAGCTACGTTGATAACATCCACAAACCTATATCCCACCATAACAACATTATATCAAATAAATATGTTTCTAACAAAGATAACGCTGTTTTAAAACTCAATACTGCTGCCCAAAAATAAGATCTGTTCATTAATCGGTCAATTTATGAATGATAACATAATGTATCGAGCAAACAATTGGTAAAGATATTTTTTTATTTTTTTTATTTTGGTTCTTCTAAAAATCCTGGCAAATTTCGTTTCTAGCATCATCGAATTGCTTTCTGTAATATAAAATACAAAAACAACACTGGCCTCTCAAATTATCTCGGGCAATAAAAAAATGGTGGTATTATGCCTGTCATCAAACGGGATATTATAGGTAGAACAAAATTATACAACGTGAAAAGAAATAAATGTAATATATGTCATGCTGAGAAATTAATTATCTTAAAACACTTAAATAACCCTAGCTTATTAAACAAGAGAAATGAATTGATGGTTACATGTAGACATAAAAATAAATATCTACTTAAATATATTGATCCAGATTAACTAATGATTTGGGATTAATAATTAATAATTGATAATTTGTAGTTAATAATTAATTTTTCAGTTTAATTTTATAATGTAAAGTAGTAATTTTAAAATAAAAAGTACAAGTAATCTCACTTTATATTCAATGTGAATTATTCATATTTAAAATTATGATGTATACAAACGCCGTTTATTTTAAAAGACATACATAATTTTAAAAATTAAAATAACTGTAATTTCAGTATAACATATAGCTATGCCAAAGACCTGATATATTTACTAAATAGAAGTTTTGTAGCGGCCAGTTTATACTCAACACATGAATACTGCACAGTGCATGAAACTCCGAGCTATTGGAATGAATGATATATATATATATATATATATATATATATATATATATATATATATATATATATAAGGCATCTCGACTTGGGGTAATGGTTAGCAAAATTGTCTTGTTAGAATCATTAAAATTGAGTAGTGAGTTCGACCTTCACTGAGTGTCCATACTTTCGGCCTCCAACACATAGAACCCATTATAAAGAATTTTGTGCTGAAAAGCAAGGTTTCCTCGCTGAAATGGCCAGACAACTTACGTAAACTTCGGAGTTTTATTTGAAAATATACATATTTGGCTCTCTAAATCTATAATACTGTTTACATCGAGCCCTCTACCTGTATCAATTTTAATATTAATAAGACCAATGTTAATAGAATCTCTTTTGGTATTTTACCTACATTTAATTTTGGATATATATATATATATATATATATACTATAGCATAGTCATCCGCAGACAGATCTGTTTCGCTGTATTGCAGCTCATCAGTACGGCTTAGACTCCATTAGCTAGTGTTCTCCAATTCATTATCGAATGAGCGATGCGTATATATATATATATATATATATATATATATAATTAATATTGTTTTATGTCTATGGCACTACTCAAAATGTGCAAATGTATGTCACGATTTGTAGTATGCAACTGATGATTGCATAACGCGTGAAACTTTCGTGTCGCTCCACAGACGTAGGATAATATGTATATTTAATAATGTATATATAATACAGCTCTGTTCATACACTGAGCCCTTTTTTATTAATACCTGAATAATGATACTATACATAGGTGCACCACCATATGTATATTTATTAAGTTACATCACTATATATATATATATATATATATATATATATATATATATATAATCCAAAACGTATCAACAAATAGGTAAAATCCCAAAACCCGATCTTATTAATATTAATTTCATTATTATTAAAATTGATCTAGTTGGATAGTATTATCTATTTACAGAGCCAAATATATAAAGTATGTTAAAAATTTCCGAAATTTAGTATCGTTGAATGGCCATTTCAGCGAGAATATTCTCGCTTCATCAGCCAACAATCGAAACAAAAGTTTATATATATATATATATGAGGGTTGTTGAGCTGCTGCTTATTTGCCACTTACTCTAGAATTATTTTGCAGTTACCCAACAGATAAAACTTTACAAACGTATCTCATGTCTGACGCTATTTTACATGGCAAATATTTGGACATGGAACATCTGTTAGTTCCGTTAGCTAAGGAACTTGAACCTAGACCGCGAAATGCTATGGATACACGGTCGAATCATCCTCATTTTTTTTTTTGTAGCTTTTTTCCAAGAACCGCTATTTTGTTGAATATATTCCGGAGCGGAATGCTTACCAGATCAACACGATTTCAACCGTTATCTATTGCAGACATCCTCGTGAACTGTACTCATTTACTTCCGTCCGACTCATTCAGTAACCGTCTAATTTATGTTGATATTTAGCTGGATTTGTTATTTTTATACCGGAGTGATAATATCTATTTAATGGTATATTGCAACAAATATAAACTAAATATTTCAGATGTATTTTTTATGTCCCATGCGTTACGTCAGATTTTAACCAAAAAACTTAAAAGTAGATTAAGTTCCAATTTATTAGATTAAAAAAAAGGATTTTTCAGTTGTTTTCTCAATATTTAAATCGTTTCATGCCACAATATAACAGTCACTTTAACGTTTTCAACCTTCTTATGAATCATTTACTTCTTCTTCATGTGCCGTGGCTGCTCAGTACATCGGTGATCAAGGACATCCCCATGGCCCAGTCACTTGTCGCTCACAGTATATTCCTCTTGTGATGCACGGATACGACAAATCTGAGAGCCGAGTTCGAATTCCAGTTAAATTCGTTGCATTCACTTATGCACAAATATACTTGGAAAAGGTATTAATCCGTCACTTTCCTCCAGTTATCGGTTAAATAATAAAGCACATTGGGTTCTATCGCTGGGGGTGGTAACCAGTCTACCGCAATTGAACAGGTGAAGAGGCTCATCCCTTGTTTCCTGCTTAGGATGCGGTTTCCGGTTTTCTCTTTTCCAATCTTTTCACTCTTTTCTTTATTTTTATCAATTGGAGTAGATAGACTAAACTATCGCCCGGTTCACACTCCACCCACGTCTATTGAACAGGTGAAGAGGCTCATCCCTTGTTTCCTGCTTAAGATGCGGTTTCCGGCTTTCTCTTTTCCAATCTTTTTACTCTTACGTAGCCCCCTGCGCATCAGTGGCGTTATCGCCTTGCTTGGGGTGATATGATTAAAAAAAAAAAGAAAGAAAAGAAAGCAATGGCAACCTACTACGTTATAATCTTCTGCCCAGTCATGTCTCTTTCGCGAGATAACCGCCCAAAGCGTATATCATGGCACTTAACTGACTGACACGAGATTTTCTAGGCTTCATCTTCTCTAGAATCAGGACATAATTAAAGAAATATGTTCATGTAATCAATGAAAGTAATGTGTGTTCTAGTGTGGTTGGTGTGTTATTTGGCTGATATCATATTCCATTTTGACCTGTGGATTAAGAGACACTCAGAGGGGAAAAAAACGATATTTTTCATTAATATTTTAAAATAATTTGTCGCTTCACAGTGACAACCGTCTCAAGTGGTTAAATTCATATTTTGCTTTTCAGCGAAAATACACACGAAGCCTAACTGAAAAATATTCAACTACCAAAGCGTTTATCACGTATGGCACCTAACTGAGTGATCTCTCCTAAATCCCGCTCCGCCATCTATTTACTCAAGCCTATCAAATATGTCTTTCACCGCTTTTTTCCTGTTTCTCTTTCCTTCTATCCGTATTGTGAGTATTAGATTCACCAAGCCCTCCTTCCTCATTAAATGTCCCAGGAACCACAGCTGTCTCTTCCTGGTGTTAGGTATGAGTTTTCTTCTCGTTTACATCCTCTCCAATATCTCATCGTTGAAAATTCTCCTTTGAATTTTGTTGAGAACCCCGAGATGAATAGCGAGAGCACCGGACGAGATATGGCAACAGTACTTAATGCAGGGGCGAATAGGAGATTTATAAATGCGCAAGATGGATTTCGGTCATTTTCTTTCCTCTAAAATCAGGTCCGTTGTATACATAAAATAAACTTTTCTCCTGGAATTCCTCTGCTTCTTTTTCTAACGGCGTCATAGAATCCCTAACGATATATAGATAAGGTATAGTGGTATATACGCGAGCAATGCGGTAACGCCACTGGTTCGCAGGGGGCTACGTAAAAGTGAAAAAATTGGAAAAGAGAAAGCCGGAAACCACATCCTAAACAGGGAACAAGGGATGAGCCTCTTCACCTGTTCAAGTAGACGTGGGTGGAGTGTGAACCGGGCGATAGTTTAGTCTATGTACTCCAATTGAAAAAAAAAGAACTAAGTGAGAAGATTGGAAAAGAGAAAACCGGAAACCACATCCTAAACAGGAAACAAGGGATGAGCCTCTTAACCTGTTCAATAGACATGGGTGGCATGTGAACTGGGCGATAGTTTAATCTATATACTCCAATTTAAAAAAAAAGAAAAGAGTGAAAAGGTTGGAAGAGATAAAACCGGAAACCACATCCTAAACAGGGAACAAGGGATGAGCCTCTTCACCTGTTCAATAGATGTGGGTGGGGTGTGAACCGGGCGATAGTTTAGTCTATCTACTCTAATTGAAAAAAAAATAAACAAAAAAGAAAAGTGAAAAGATTGGAAAAGAGAAAGCCGGAAACCACATCCTAAACAGGAAACAAGGGATGAGCCTCTTAACTACTATCTACTCCAATGTATGTTCAGTCCATGTTATTTTCAGTATCATTCTGTAAATTTGCATTTCTGTTCTCAAATTTTTTCCGTACATTCTAAGTCGACTTTCCGTCATTCACTGGCAAATAGGATGATTGATATTACATAACAGTACAATGGAGTTTCTTTACATAAAATATAAATATTACACCAAAATCCGAAAGCCCTGGAAGCAGCAAAAATTGCTAGTTGTTATTCTTCGAATTTCGGTGTTATATAGCTGTTGTTTTTTAAACACTTTCCAAATATTTCAATTTTCGAACTTGCATGATTTTGATACTCCCAGTTCGTATTTCTTATTCTGGGATGTTTTATCGAATGATAAGTATACATTGTGTTTTCCTATAAGTGATAGTCCTTTTATCTCGCTTTCTATTACAGGTCGTTTATAGGAGTTCAAGTAGTTTTCTTTCTGTGATTGCTTTCAAAAAGTAAAATCATAATACAAATAATAATTTTATACATGATCTTATAATGTGGGGTCACTTAATACAAATAATTTAGATATTACATTTGACTATTTAAAAAGACTTTAAATGTCCCTAACTGTGACTATTTTTTTTAAATGACACATTTAGTGCATAAGGGGTGATATGGTCTCAGAAATTGTCCGACAGCTATGAATGTATTCTCCTGTTTGTGTGACAAGGTACAAAGTCTTGTTCTAGACAAAGTCTTCCAACAGCCACTCTCTTGAACCAGAACAGCACTACCTTCTCAAGGCGCTTGATGTAGGTTTCTCTGCTGAATCTGAGGCCCAGTGGGGAGATGAATAGAGGTAAAAATATCGCCATAGATAGTGATCTAATCCGAACATCATGAATTTCACTAATATATTAGCCAATTCTATACGAACGTTCTGCATTGTCCTTAGATCGGCACACAAACTCTCTTAAATGTTCGTATTGAAGTTTCCGGTGCGAACACCAAGCAGTACAAATTCGGAGTATGCAATGTGGAGTCATCAAAATAAAATAAAAAAATAGACAACGCACATGCACGAATGTAAAAATATAAAATTGCATTATTTTACCTCTCCCACCTAGTATTTATATATATATATATATATATATATATATATATATATATATACAGATCTGTTTCGCTGTATCACAGCTCATCAGTACGATTAGACTCCGATTGCTTTTAACCCAGGATTGAAACCCGACCGAATTGGCGTCAGTCGGCGATTCTACCTCCTGACTCCTATAGGCGCCCGGTAGAAAAAGGCAGACATTTAGCGTGCATATTATCATTATACACGCTCAATAGCTGAGAGTGTTCTCATTCATTGCGTAGATGCTAGAGTAGCTACTGTTTTTCAAAGTCTACTATTCTTCCAGAGTGCTCAATCAGGGTGTGAGAGCGTATTCGTTAACTTTCCCACTGTCTACCCATTTGTTTTTTTTTCTTTTTCTTTTTCCCACCATTTCTTTTACTGTGACACGGTTAAAAATTTTTTTTTTATTCTTTAATACAGATGTAATTTAAAAGTTTTCTAATATCAAGTCATAAATATTTTTTCTCTGTCCGTCTGTTTTTCTTATGTCTGGACGACAAATTATAATTTTTTTCTTTTATAATCTCTCCCTTATTTTAAAAATCTTCCTTTCTATGAATACGTTTTGGGGCTCTTTCCGGTATGTGTAATTTGTACCATATTTGAATTAATAAAGTTTTGTTTTTGATCGTTGCTGAAAAAGGGAGATTATTCTCGCTGAAATGGCTATTCAACGGATGTAGAATACAAATTATTTTGATATACATATTTGCCTTTGTATATAGATAATACTATTTACACTGATTTATCCACCTGGATCATTTTTAATATTAATAAAATTAATATTAACAGGACCGAGTTTGTGATTTTACCTTTATGCTTTTCCTTTATTCGGGATTTAAAACAAATATATTTGTCACCCACCATGCATACTTATTTCCTAGCTCATCATTGTGATTGCATTTGTTTCCAGCCCAGGCAGAAACTCAACCGGTTTGGTGATAGTCGGAAGTCCTTACTCCTTAGCTCATAGAACAATATATATATATATATCTAAATAAAATAAAGACAAGAGGAAAACTGTATTTTAAATCGCCTACTCTTTTCGTCCTGTGATGAACTTTTTCAAGGCAAAAAGACGAAATGAGCTTTATTCTAAATTACGTATCTATAAACAAGATATGAGCGTCTTTGTGGTTACCAACACTGTTTGTTTATAGTCTTTATTTTATTTAACTACATATATATATATATATATATATATATATATATATATATATATATATAATGTATATATATACATAATGTTCAAACAAGTCATTTCATATATATATATATATATATATATATATATATATATATATATATATAAATTGAAATGACTTGTTTGAACATTATGTTTGATCGATACTCGTATTTATGTAGATATTCGGTTTATAATTAAACAGTATTATATATCTACCGGCCTGGTTATTTCCGATAATTTTTTATTACGAAAATGTGTGCTATTCGGCAGGATTCGAACCTGCTGTCCCTATCCACATAGGGAAAGCTACCATGTGATCTGGCACGTCTTAGACCTCTCGACCACGAATGACTGTCAGGCAAAACGAGGTTTTAATCAAGCCTATATAACACAATTTTCGATTGATCGCAATAACCATATCTGCTCTGAAATGTAACGTAATATCAACAAATGTAAACATATTACAGAAATTAACATTTAGTAATCCTACCGAATGACAGACATTTTAGTGATATAAATTTATCGTAAATAACCAGGCCGGTAAATATAAATATATAATACTGTTTAATTAAAAACAGAATATCTACTTAAATACGAGTATCGATCAAAAATAATGTTCAAACAAATCATTTCTAATTGTCGGTTGTTTATAACCAAGTTTCGTTTATCTATATATATATATATATATATATATATATATATATATATATATAAAGCAGATACACACACACATATATATATATATATATACAAAGTATATATATATATATATATATATATATATATATATATATATATATATATATATAAAGCCGAATATAATTGCAGGGACAAAATTAAGAACTTGAAGAACTTTGTAATATAAAAGAAGTCATTTACATAGCAAAAATACATGACTTAAATGGTCGAATCAAACATATTTGGGATCAACAAAAGACACATTTAAGATCAGATGCTTCAATCACAAATCAACATATAAAATAGCAAACTTAAACAGTTATGCAAAATTGGCTAACCCCGTGTGGAAATTGAAATTAAATATGGAAAAGACACAGACATAACGTGAAGTATAGTCAAAACAGCCAAGCCTTACAACGGTGGCAAAATATGTAGACAGTGCCAGGAAGAAAATTTGGTAATCATGCTATTCCGAAACAAAAAGTAATTATTAAATGAAAAAATAGAAATTAATGACTAAGTGCAACTGTACCAAAAATATTTATTAGGTTCATGCAAGCATCGATGAAAACGTCAGAATTTTTTGTAATTTTTGAAACTTGCGCGTTCAAAAATTTCCCGCTACTTGAGCCTTCAAAAAATTACCGTTACATGAGCATTCTTAAAAACAAAAAAACAAACAAAAAAAAAAAAACAAAAAACAAAAAACGGTAAAACCAGTTATTGTAAATCGCCTGAAGACACAACATGGTAGAAACCGAGGTCGTGTATTAACTTGTTTACTAATGAAGATTATTAAAAAATTCAACAAACGTGTACTGGTCTAATCATTTTATGACCAAAAACTAAGTAATTAAACAATATATATATATATATATAATTCCAATTGAAGAAGACTCAAGGTGAAGGTTTTACTATTTTGAGTGCTCCAGCATTTATTTTATTATGAACAGTGCTCAATATAATAAATATTATAGAGATTAATATAATTACATAAATTATGAATGAATTTTACATTGCGAAACTGGAAATTTCTATGTTTCGAGATAGATTCTCTTCATCAGACAATGTTTGATTTTGTGATACAGATTATTTGCAATTAAATGAGAAAACCGTTGGTTTGCTGTGTATGTATAAAATTTACATGTGTGTTTCTTTTAACTAACCAGCGCTAAGATTCATTTTGGAATTTTGCCCCAAAGAATACATACTAACTATCCTTTTTGCCCTCCTTTGTCACTTCCTTTCTCTTACTTTTCTCCTTTCTTCTTTTCCCTCCTTAACGGTGAAGATGTCACCCTGCCTTTAACCTAGAAATTTCCGTGTAGCAATGTACAGTTAATTCATAAGTATATACATATATATACTCATAAATCTCCTACCCGCTTTCCTGACAACCCCTGTATTTTATCCCTCATTCTCATAACTTTCCTCCTAAGTAACCCCTGCACAACAGTGGAGGCATAATACCTTGCTTGGGTACCATACGATTATAAAACCAAAAAGTGACTAATTTATTTATAAGCTTCTGGAGGTTATTAAATGTTAGAAGATACTAGCTTGACCAGAAAGTCTTGAATCACTTACAAAGCGGAAAGAAAGCAACACATTTTCATCTCTGTCCGGTGGAATTTCCAAGGAGTATTGCATTTCAAGCTTGTTCCACACGGTCGTACTATCAACGCAGGTTGTGTTGCCAGTGGCTATACCACGTCCATATGAAACTAATAAAGGCGTATCCTGCTTTCTTTAAGCAAGACAATGCGAGGTCAGAAACTATCAGGTCAACTAAGGAGTTAAAATAATAGACGGTGTTGAGGTTCTTCCATTCGTCGGTATCACATCGGAATTCACACACACACACACACACACACACACACACACACAGATATATATATATATAATACAGGGGGTGTCAGGAAAGCGAGTAGGAGATGGATGAGAATACTGCAGAAATCAGATGATAACATGAGAAAGAGGATGCAAGTTAGTGAGATAGAAGATAACTATTGATTTCACATTTAAATTCTTGGAGATTGTAGCTATCGGGGAAGTAAGTATTGCCTGTGTGTATGTGTATGTGTGTATGTGCGTGTGTGTGTGCGTGTTTGTGTGTGTGTTCTTCATATTACAAATGACAGAACAATATTGTGAATACGGAAACGCTTTCTGGGTAGCCTTCTACGTCCGCTAATCGCACTCTTTCTTATGTGAGGCTGAACTGAAAACTTCATGAAAGAGCTGTAAAATCTTGCGTGTCTTAATTTCTGTTACTCTCTTTTATAAATGCACTAGCAGTATAGCCCGGCGTTGCTTGGATGTAATGAAAGCTATAAAACTAATCCATGGTCCTGGAGCTCAAACACTTTGGACGTTGGCACGAAAGACTAAAAAGCAATATTTGTTTCCAGTTAAAGCGAAACCGTAGACTGAAAGAAACATGAGTGGATGTAAATCAAATTTTGATTTCCTGCTATCGATATCAAATAAGTCTTTTTCGTCGTAAACTGAAATTTGAAGGCTAAATAAGTCCTCTGAGTAAATGGTATCATGGCTGAGACTAAGAACTATAATTATACCTACTTAGATCCAAACCCAAAGCAAAAACTAAAATGAAAGGGCTGAAAAAATGCAGACATACAGGCAGATAAACAGACACACACAAACATCTTCTCTCTTATATATATATATATATATATATATATATATATTATCGATTTTCTGCACTATTGTAAGAACTGCAACCTTGAAACTTCTGAATATCGTTTTGTCTATGAGTGTATCAAATTTGATTAAAATCTGACCACTCCTTCTATAATCCGATTTTTTCGATTATCGATATTTATCTGGGGTACTTCGACACAAAACCTAGCTAAGAACTCTCGCACACGCTTATAGTACAACGGTGTAAATTCTCAAGAAAATCGGTTCAACCGTTTCGGAGTCTATAGGTAACGGACACACACATACATACACATACACACACACACAGACAAAGTTCCATTTATGAATAAGTTTAGATTTTTTGTTCATTCCAATTAAAGTGACATTACAAAAGGAACTAGTATCAAGTTAACTTGAAAATGGACAAAAGTTAGCATCGTGTAACTAACAATTGTCTGCTAAAATGAAAAGACTGTAGCCCCCAAGGATATCCATGCTGGCATGGTTGCTACATTAAGGTATGAAGCACCGGCCTTATCAGCATTAGAAAAGTGAGCAGATGAATTTAAGAAAGTAAGGGACAATCTTGAAGTTGACCCAAAACCTTAACGCTCTGCAACTACAATCACTAAAGAAATCATTCATGCGGTTCATGATACTATTGTCGATGACAGTCGATTGACTATAAAAAACTATAGCCAATGCTACTAGCATAACCCGTAAAAGATTTGAGCATATTCTCTGCAATGAATTTGACAAGATGAATGTTTCTGCTCAGTGGGTAGCATGTCTTCTCACATCTGATCAAAAGCTCCCTAAGTTGATCATTCTCACTGGAAAGACAGACATTGTTACAGACAGATACAACCGTAAATGCTATGCTAACATTTCTTTCTCTTGACGAATGAAAATATGAAAATAGTTGTAGAAAGGAAGAGAGTAGCTAAGCTTAAATTTTGTGCTAACATTTTCTTCTCTTGCGTAGTGAAAATATAAAAAAATATTTATAGAAAAGACACAATGTAGCTAACGGAAAATTTTATGCATACATTTTCTTCTCTTGAGGAATGAGAAAAGGAAAATATTTATAGAAAAGACACAATGCAGTTAACGGAAAATTCTATGTGCACATTTTTTCTCATGAGGAATGAAAAAATGAAAATATTTATAGAAAAGACACGAAGTAGCGGAAAATTGTATGTGTACATATTTTTTTCTCGTGAGGAATGAAAATATGAAATTTTTTTTATAGAAAGTCACAAAGTAGCTAACGTAAAATTTTATGAGTACATTTTTTTCTCTTGGGGAAGGAAAATATGAAGATATATATAAAAAGTCCCAAAGTAGCTAACGGAAAATTCTATGTGTACATTTTCTTCACGTAAGAAATGAAAATATGGAAATATTCATAGAAATGGCACAAGGTGGCCATTTACTAAAGTTTATCTTTTTGCTATTTTTCTCTCTTTTCTGACATACTTTTACACCATTTTGTTTCCTATGTTACTATTAGTGCTCCACTAACCGTCAGACCTTCGATATATCTAGTGTTTCAAGTTCTCTTACAAGTTTTTTTTCTCATTAAATGTCTTAGTTTTCTGAACTGTATCGTTCTGATTGTAATTATAAACGTTTTCTTTGTTTTACTTTTCCTGAGCACTTCCCAGTCGCTCACACTCTGCGTTCATATTTTCAGACTCCTTCTGTAGAAGTTTGAACGAGTCTTTGCTTCGTCTGCTAAGAAATTCTTCAGCATCAACTCTCATCGCTAAAAGAGGGCATTCAGGTCACGTGGGCTGAGAAACAATACTTCGATTAATAATTACAAGAGTTCTGTAAAAAAAAAAGCAAAAAAAATAAATAAAATAAGCACTACTAATAAGAGGAATTTTTTTATAAGCGTTTCATCTCGAGCAAGGCATTTCACTGCCACTATTGCGCAGGGGGCTACATAGAGTGGAGAAAGATGGTTAAATATCGGAAATATCAGAGGGTGGGTGATAGGCTGGTAAGGATAAGGAGAATGAGGGTTGGGTAGATGAGAGTGTTTGGAGAATAAATGGAAGTTAGTGTGATAGGAGGTGTCTATTGACCCTACATTTAAACACCTGGAGATTGTAGCTGTCGGGAAAGCAGACATGTGGAATGGAATTCCACAGGCAGGAAGCGCGAGAAAAGAAGCTGTTGGAGTAGAAATTACGGTTACATCTTATCTGTTTAACTGTAAAAGGGTGGGACCTAGTTGCTAATCTAGTATAGTAAAACGACTGAAACGTAACAACCAATATGAAGATACTAATCCGAATAAACCAGCGTACTAACAAAAGATCATGATCGTGTCTCATTCGAGATTTACACGCCAAGATGAAAGCTCGGTCTGCAATGATTGAGGCCAACGTCATTAAACAAAGCCAAGTGTTAAGAGCGGTAGGGTGAAGGCCTTGAAAAACAACGCCTATATCTGATCATAACATCCAGTCAATAAAGTTCAACATCTCTAGATCCGTGTTTTCCTTTCTGTTTATTGTTTTAACGAGACTTGACACTGACGTTAATGAAACAGGAACAACGCTGTAAATCTGTTTTGTCTCTCGGTGACCCCAAGAAGATTTTATTGATTTCCTCCGGATGTCGATTGGGTTCTGCTTAGAGCAGGGCGTGAGTTTTTTAGTCTGGAAGCAAATCTAGGACGGCGTCAACATGTTTGCGAGAGGAGATCACGCTCTCTTGTCCAGCGCTGTTGACACGTGTACGAATTATATATTGTTGAAAGTGAATGAAAGATGGCCGCCTTGTTTCTCTTGCTTCCTCTTCTATTAACACACACACACACACACACACAGAGAGAGAGAGAGAGAGAGAGACACACACACACATACAAACAAACAAAAAAACAAATACATACACACAAACACAGACAAACACATAGATGCTGTGACAAACGTACACACACAAACACACGCACATTTACTCACACACAACTGGACAGAGAGATCAACACTGAGTGGTAACAGTCTGTTTCATGTTTGAACGCAACCTCCGATGTGTGTTGTATTTTGGCTCGACTACGTATATATGCTAATAAATGGGTAGCTTTGTTGTATTATTCTAAAAGTTACTAGGTTTAAAACGTAGCCATTACGGTGCACCTAATAACTGTTGGAATAATATAATAGACCTACCCATAAAGCACCATTTACCAGCATATATAAACAGACGTGACAGAAGACAGCACGCATATATTTTTGCTTATTATTATTGCGATTGTCTGCATTTATGCTTTCATATGTAGTGTGTTGACTTTTTTCTGGGATTACAACTGAATTTACCAAAATTGTATATTATGATCTTTGATATAATGGCCGCTCGAAGTGTTGTATTTTGAAAAGCCATTTTAACATCGTATTCACCGTATATATTAGGTTCTTACAAAAATAATGGCTGCTGGAAGTATTGTATTTTGAAAACCCATTTTAACATAGTATTCAGGGTATATATTAGGTTGTTACAAAAATAATGGCCGCTCGAAGTGTTGTATTTTGAAAAGCCATTTTAACATAGTTTTCCTGGTATATATTAGGTTGTTACAAAAATAATGGCCGCTCGAAGTGTTGTATTTTGAAAAGCCATTTTAACATAGTATTCATAGTATATATTAGTTGAATATCGGTATACATAATAGTTGATGTGTAAAGGTATACTGAGTTATATTCCGAGATTAAGAACAGCATGGCTAAATGAAGCAGACAAGAGAAAAACTATTTGTCTGTATTTTTGAGATGATATAGTATTTACAATATTTACATCATTCGGACTATTGTCCTCATCTTTCTTGCCATTTGAACGACGTTTCGACCGTTGTACGCTCCAGCCTTCATCAGGAGCTAAGAATTTCGAACCCAACCTTTCATTACAATCACTGGGGTATATCATTCTCATTACTTACGTAGTAATACTCGGTTGGAATTCATGAGTTATCTCCCTTTAACCCTGTAAGTTACTTGTTCACGACATAGCCCAGTGGACATAGTCAGTTAAGTGCCATAGGTAATACACGCTTAGGCGATCATGTCTCGAAAGATACATGACTGATTGGGCAGAAGATTATCCCGCAGTAGGCTGTCATTACTTTCTGCGATAGACTGGTTGCCAGCCAAGGCTATAGAACCCAATCTGTCCTGATATTTAACCCATAACTGGAGGTAAGATACGGATTAATACCTTTCCCAAGGGTATTTGTGCGCGTGTGAATGCAGACGTTGGTCAATTTCTGTGACTTGAGCTGTGAGTTCAATACCAGGCTAGAGCAGTAGTGAACAAGTAACTTGCAGAGTTAGAGAGAGATAACTCATCATTTCCAGGACTGCGAATGACATACCCCAGTGATTGTAATAAAGGGTTCAGTTCAAAATTCCTAGCACCTGAAGAAGGCCGGAGCGTAAAAAGGCAGAAACGTCGTACAAACAGCAACAAAGATGAAGACAGTAGTTCGAATAATGTAAATACTGTAAGAGCAAAACTATATTTTACCCGCCTACGCGTTTCGTCCTACGATAGACATTTATTCATAAAGTCCATCACAGGACGAAACGCATAGGTGAGTAAAATGTAGTTTTTTTTTTGTCTTCTTTATTTAACCATAATATTTAATGTATACTCCTAAATAATTCAGATAGAAATATTCTTGAAGAATAGAAGCCCTTATTTACAAAAATAATAAAACATGATCTTCCTTTAGTTTTTTGTATGAGTTCAAACTTAGGCACAGTGCATCCTAAACTTATGACAATATGAACAGAGCATAGAGAGATAAGTCTGAAAGTGATCGGGCAGTCCGGAGGTTGTCTCAGAAATTCTTCACTTGAGATAAGAGCCTTGTAGAGGAAGAAGGTAGAAAACGGTTATGCAATCTTGATAACGATTTGTTGTAAGCGGCTGTGGAGCAAAACCTACGTAAATGTGTCAGACAAATTTCTCATCGCTTAGACTCGCGCTATAAAAGTAAATTCTCGCGCTATTTGCAGAGTGCTGGCAAAGTGAAAAAGCTCGATAAATGGATTCCTCATGATCTCAATTAAAATAAAAACTTAAGTGTTTTAAAGTGTCCTAGATGCCTTTTCTTCTTAACAAGAATGATATTTTTTTCTTGATCGAATAATCACCTGTGATAAAAAATGGGTCTTTTATGATAATCCTAACCGATCAGGTCAATGGCTTGATCGTGTTGAGCCCCTCAAATATTTCCTAGCGCCAAAAACCGTTACTGGTCTTGTGAAACCCATTTTCCTGAAAATCATTTTACGAAAAAGAATTTAGAAATATCAACCAGCAATAGTTTTTGCTTGACCAATGAATGCCTAATGATTCTTCTTAGGAAAACGAATAATATAGCCCTTAACCATATGTATTTCAATGTAGCAGGTGGTTGGGCTAGAGAAATTCAGAAATGTCCTTCTCCGAGGGCTGAAGAATTTGTCATTCACAGAATATATTATAATCAACATGAAGAGCTTGATTGATTGATTAGTTTTCTACGAGTTATCAACCATTTGTAAGTCATTTGAAGATAGAAATATTTTTAAATTGTAGGAATTTGTTTGTTTGTTTTTTTCTTTTCTTTTTTTTTTTTTTTTTGAAGAGGAATAAAATAATTCTTTGGTAATACATGTCTTATTACCCACTGAGCAGAAAAATTCATCTTGTCAAGTCTTATTAAGCCATGGTTAGAGAGGATTCATATAGGTGTATACTTGTAAAGGAGCATAACGAACACGAATTGAAAATTGTCTCTCGGATTAACGATTCTAATCTATTAAGAATGAAACCATTATCACATCCACGCTTAAAACACGATATTGCCAAGCTGTCACTCATATAGGTACTGACCAGGACGATGTTGCTCAACTCGCGTAATCAAATAGTAACTGGTGTTTGAACATTGATTTGTCCGTAAACCAAAGGGAAAATGGGGAAGCAGCAACTAACTTACTAAATGATTTTGCTTAACTGCATGATTAAACAGGAGTTGAGAAGCGGTGAAAAAAGACAAACATTGCTAGGAGTTAAGGAGAATAGGAAGATGTGGAGAGCTGTTCGCGTTAACGTTCTTAAATGACACTGCACATAACTGAAAGTCTTTTTAAGTATCATCTTCTATATATATTTTCGTCTCTTAACATAATCTGGTTTCCAAGTTTAAGTAAAACCGGTTTCCGTTGTTGATCAATCGTACATAGAATATACAAGGTAACCAAAAAAGTTCTGTCAGTTTTAAAAGGAAAAAAGAAAACGCTTTACAGTATGTGTAACTTATATTTAGTCTTCGAAGTAATCGCCATCGGCATCCAGCACCTTCTGCCAACGTGTCTCCAGCTGTTCAATGCCCTTGCAAGTCTGCTTCATTGGTGAAGGATTTCCCACGAAGATGATTATCCAAGGAGTGGAAGAGATCGCAATCGGTTGGTCCTAACAAGGTCCTAACAATAAGTTAGCTGGCACAAAGTCTCTCACCCAAATTGTTGTATGGTATCCCTGGCCACTCGCGCGACATGCGGCCTGTCATAGAGGAAAGGCACACCTTTGAGATTTACAAGTGCTGGCTTCTTCTGGCGCAATGTCTGTTACACACCTTTCAATTGCTGCTAGTATAGGTCTCCAGTGACCGTTTGGCCCGTTGGTAGTAGTTCATAATGAACCACTTGACGACCCGTCCACCAGAAACAAAGCATAATCTTGAGTGGGTGCATAGGCGGACATGCGGTGTGAGGGACAGCTTCCTGAGGAGACAATCAATGTTTGGAACGCTTGGGATTTTTATACAGAACCTACTTTTCATCACTGGTAAGCACTAGATTGAATAAGAATGCGGTACGGTGGCGAGAAAGTAACAATACGCAGGCTGCCACTCGTTGTCCCTTATGGACCTTCAGCAGCGTTTGCGGAACCCACTTGCTCAGTTTGTACGTCTTACCTAGGTGAATACTAACTGTTTCATCAGGAACGTTGAACTGTCTTGCAATTTCACCACACGTTAGGCTACTGTCCTTTTCAATGGCCGCCTTCAGGACTTCGTCATTCAAGACCTGTGGTCGTCCACTGCGAGGATCATCATGGAGAGACAAATCTCGAAACCAACGCCTTGCAGTACGTTCATCCAGAGCACTATCTCCAAACGCTTGACATATGCGGTGACTTGATGCAGCTTCTGATAAGCCCACTTTGAAGTCGTAAAGCAAACAGTCCCGAACGAGATCTCTAGACACTCTCACAGCTGTCCGGATTATAAGTGATGGTCGTGTAAGGTGCGCGTGTTTTTTTATAACGTATGATGTTTCTATTTCCGGCTGTCTGAATTTGAAAACAATTGCTACACGTATTTCGTATATATTTCAACTTCATTCAATAACTTATCGAAAAATGGACAGAACATTTTTGGTTACCTTGTAATATAAAGACTTAAAAACCTTCCGATTCAGCTTCTACTTTCAACGGCTTGTTTACCAGCCAACATTGAAGTGACAAGATCATTTCACATCAAATCGATAGATACAAAATGAACGGCAGGAAACGTAACAATGAAAAACCCAATTACCAGATTGTTTTTATAACATGAAAGGACAAAAAAAAATAATATAAACTATAATTGAAATGAAAAAAAAAATGGTTGAAAAAAAAATCTTCAAAATATGTCCTTTCTAGTCTAGGTTTCATGACGGCTAGAGTTTTTTATCACCTAAAGTTTTCTCATCAAAGGAAACTCTATGAGAATTAGAAATGAATTGACACAAATATGGATCGTAATCTGAGAGACTGAGAGGATAAAGAACAAATAGGAAATATTGATAAAATGGTGTTGGCTTTTTGAAGTATTTTCGCGGTTCAGGATCTATGAACTGGGATTAAATAGTTCAAATACGAATCAGACTTCGGCAGAATGATTAGATAAAGAACAAGAATAAAACATTTTTTGTAATGCTGTTAGCTATTTTAAGTAATTTCTTCTTCTTTGTGCCCTGTCCCTTCATGACGTAGGCGATCATGGCCTTCCACGTCTCCCTATCTTTTGTGACTCTTAGCACACTTTCTCCTGTTACACCACCCAAACCCACCTCTGCCAACCACTAACTCAAGCCCATAAATATAAAATATAAATGTATAGAAATTAGCATTGCCACAAAATGAGGGATCAGTTTATATATTGATTATAATATAGAATTCACCATTTTATACCCACATTATAATTTCTTATAAACAGTTGGGATATTTATTCATAGACAACCGCACCTACCTCCCATTAGCATGAACCAGGCTTGCCTCCCAGAGAGTAAAACACTGCGCCTCCTTGGTCTCACACTTTCAGCGTACCTCAAGTGGAATGACTATATCGAATCCATTGCTAAATCCGCTGCTATGAAAGTCGGTTCTCTGTGCAGGGCCTGGAGGTTTTTTCCGTCTGAATCTATCCTGCACATTTATAAATCTACCATCCGCCCGTGCATTGAATACTGTTACCATATCTGGTCGGGTGCCCCTGCTATTCTCCTTGGGCTTCTCGACAAGGTACAGCGGAGGGTCTGTAATGTGATCGATACTGACTTGGCAGACCGCCTGCAGTCTCTCTCTCACCGGCGCGACGTGGCTTCCCTGTGTCACTTCTATAAATACTTCCATGGTTTCTGCTCTGATGAACTTAGATCACTAGTGCCCCTCTAGGTTCGAATTTGAAACGAGATACTAGATTAGCAACTAGATCCCACCCTTTTACAGTGAAACCGATAAAATGCAACCGCAACTTCTACTCCAACAGTTTCTTTTCTCGCACTTCCCGACTGTGGAATTCCCTTCCACATGACTGCTTCCCCGACGGCTACAATATCCAGGAGTTTAAATGTAAGTTCAATAGACACATCCTAACACAATAAATCGCATCCATTCTTTGAAACAGTTTTCCCACCCTCCCAACTACCTATCACCCCCCCTTCTGACATTTCCTATATCTAACCACTCTTTCTATTTACCTACCCCTATGTAGCCCCAATCGCAATAGTGACAGTGGAATGCATTGCTTGGGGTGAAACGATTAAAAAAATATTCTTCTTCTATGTGTCCTGTCACTTCGCGGCCTAGGCGATCATGGTTTTCAACTTTTCCCTATCCCTCGTGGCTCTTAGCACGCCTTCTCCTGTTACACCATGCAACCCTCATTCCGTCATCCACCTGATTAGGTCCTTCAAATATGTTATCCGTTGCTTTCCCGTGTCTTTTTCCCCTCCATCTGGCCTGTTAGTATCAGGTTCTCCAAGCCCTCCTTCCTCATTGCATATCCCAGGAACTTCAGCTGTCTCTTCCTGATGCTCACTATTAATTTCCTTTTTGTTTCAATCATTTCTAAGACCCCATCATTGATCACATGCTCGATCCATGATATTCGCAGCATCCATTTGTAGTCTGTTTCTAAAAAAATGAATTGAAATCAAATACTGATCAAAAATAAATTTGAATCCGTCGGAACGATATGTTAAAAATAAACATGAAATTATTTATAGAACGTTGTTGGCTTATTTTTCAGTTGCTTCTTTGTTCGTAATAAATTAATTTGAATCAAATGCAGGACAAATATGGGTCTGAATCGGTCGGAATGTTAGGATAAAGAACAAAAATGTAACATTGATTGATTGACTGTTGTTGGCTTTTTGAGTTAGTTTCCTTTTTCGAACAGGAATTAAAATCAAATACAGATCAAATATGGATTTAATTCCTGCAGTATAACAGGATAAAGAATAAATAGAAAACAAGTATAGAATGTTATCTTTTTTCAGATTCTGATTAATAAAGAACTGTATCAAACAGAGTAACGTCCATCGCAGACATTGCAGGAGGACATATAATCGGCAATTTACACAATAGTTTCTGGGAGTGATAAAAATCTGGTTCCATATGTAATATAACAATCTGGCCCCACCCGAGGAAGTGATGCAAGCGATGGTGTTTCCCGTCGGTGGGGGGGACGGCGAGCGGCAGGGCGGGTGTTTGTGAAATACATCCTGTCGAGGCCGGAGCGGATGTCGTTTGACCTTATTTCCGACAGCGGCGGAAATGACTACGGAGGCAAACAGAACAGGTGTCTCTGGGAATTACGTGGGCGTTGCGTGGGCGAGGCAAAACCGGAAGGAAAGTCCCGGTTCTAGAAGACTATATAAAGACCTCGACACACGGATTCGCCAGCAGAGAACGGCCAGTGGAAGCAGAGAAACACCACAGGCAAGACTACACTCCCGTCAACCCATTCTATGTGCGCTCTCACTCTCCTGTTCTCTATTCCACACGGTTCGTCGTCATTAATAAAAATATAACCTTATATTTTTATATATGCGTGTTTGTTGTTTTGTCGTCGTACGGCGATATATAACACATAATGGATGACGCAATATTTTAAAGGCCATAAATATTTCTTCATACACAACAAAAATCAGTCAGTCAAGTGCCATACGTGATACACGATTGGGCGATCATGTCTCGAAAGAGACATGACTGCCTGGGCAGAAGATTATCCCGCAGTAGGTTGCCATTGCTTTCTGTGGTAGACTGGTTGCCGACCAAGGCTATAGAAACCAATCTGTCCTGCTATTTAACCCATAACTGGAAGGAAGAAACGGATTAATACCTTTCCCAAGGGTATTTGCGCGTAAGTGAATACAATGGATTCAACTGGAATTCGAACTCGGCTCCCCGTATCTCTTTCCGAGTCGATATCCACTGTACCACAACGCACATCCCCAAAAATAGATTCCTATTATTTCACAAATGACCTAATCTAAGGAAAAATAGGAATCGATCACATCCTTGAACTACTGTGGGTCTAAAACTAACCGTATGGTCAAAGAAAGAAAATGAAACTAAAACAGTTGTTTCAGTTCATTTGTACAAGGGTGTATAACGGGTATATGAAGTAGTTACCATGTTTGGACATGTCACTGGATCAAATTGAGGTCACATAAGAATGTGAATCCCTCTGAAATTATTAAATAAATTCAAATAGGCAACGTCTGTAGATAGTTACTGGCATTTTGATGGAGTTTCCATGTTCAAACAAGATGAACTGGAAACAAATACAGATTCAATATGAATCTGAATCCGATAGAATGAGAGGACATACAACAAATAGGGAATGTTTGTGGTGTTTTTAAAGTAGTTTCCATCTTCAGACAATATAACCGATATCAAATGCAGGTTTAATTTGAATCTGAATCCGACATAATCCTCTCCATTTTAATGATTACCTTTGTGTATTTAATTAATTATACAGTCTCTCTATAGACAGTTCTGTATATATATATATATATATATATATGTGTGTGTGTGTGGGTGTGTGTGTGTGTGTGTGCAGATATATATATATATATATATATATATATATATATATATATAGTCATCCGCAGACAGATCTGTTTCACTGTATCACAGCTCATCAGTACTGTTAGACATCCGATTGCTTTTAAGCCAGGATTGAAACCAGACCGAATTGTCGTCAGTAGCCATTCTACCTCTGAGCTATGGGCACTCGGTAGAAAGAGGCAGACCTTTTAGCGTGTATATTATCATCATACACGCCCAATAGCTGATAGTGTTCTAATCCATTGCTGAATGAACGATGCGTATTTGCTAGAGTAGCTACTGTTTCTCAAAGTCTACCATTTTTTGAGAGTGTTCAATCAGGGTGTGAGAGCGTAAATAGTCATCCGCAGACAGATCTGTTTCGCTGTATCACAGCTCATCAGCATGGTTAGACAGCCGATTGCTATTTACCCAGGATTGAAACCCGACCGAATTGGCGTCAGTCGGCGATTCTAGTTCTGAGTTATGGGCACTCGGTAGAAGGAGGCAGACATTTTAGCGTGTATATTATCATCATACATGCCTAATAGCTGAGAGTGTTCTAATTCATTGCTGAATGAACGATGCGTAGATGCTAGAGTAGCAATTGTTTTTCAAAGTCTACCATTCTCCCAGAGTGCTCAATCAGGTTGTGAGGGCGTAAATAGTCATCCACAGACTGATGTGTTTCGCTGTATCACAGCTCATCAGTACGGTTATCCATCCGATTGCTTTTAACACAGGATTGAAACCCGATATATATATATATTGTCACGCTCAAGGATTTAGATTATTTTGTATTTTTTCTTATGTCCTGTTGTAAGATACACAATAGCTGGTATATAAAGTTATATATGCTGGCGTATTTTAAACGGTATATTGACACCAAAATTTTGCTTTTTAACAGCACGGCCTTCTCATATATATATATATATATATATATATATATATATATATATATATATATATATACGTCATTGAACAGCATAACAAATTTACGAACTACGTCTGACTATTGGTAACTGTTATCTTCGCATAGCAAAGTTATATATATCATCTTTGATGGTGGATGTCTTTATGTTAACGTCCCTGTAACCTCTCTGAGAATGGCATATGTGAGTCGAAAACGTAGAACCACCATATTAAAAATATTTGAATGTTGGAAAATTTATGTCTTTATTTTCATCAAAAATTAAAGGCAAAATAAAATGTTTACAACGGCTCATGCTTAAACATAATAGACGTTCATTGTCTGCTATATTTAACAATATATATATATATATATATATATATATATATAGTTGTAGTTGTCATTCCGTAAACGGTGAGGATAATCCAACAAGATTTCCTTAATATGCATTAGATTACAACGGCTCATGCTTAAACATAATAGACGTTCATTGTCTGCTGTATTTAACAATATATATATATATATATATATATATATATATATATATATATATATATTGTGTATCGGGGCAGCAGATAATTTTCAAAAATAAATTGTTAAATGTAACAGACAATGAATGATGATTATGTTTAATAGGGAACCGTTCTAAACTCATTACGGCTTTAATTTCACGTGAAAGTAAAGACAAAAATTTACGACTTGCGTCTGTTATCATCGAATATCAATGTTTTATGTCAACACAAAATAATATCATCGTTGTTGGTTGATGTCTTTGTGTTAACGTCTCTGTAACCTCTCTGAAGTTGGTTTATGTGAGCTGAAAACTTAGAAACATCATAATTAAAAAATATCCAAATGTTGGACAATTTTGGTCTTTATTTTCACTTGAAAGTAAGGCCAAAGTACGATATTTAGAACGGCTCATGATTAAACATAACAGATATTCAATATCTATTCAATTTCATATATATATATATATATATATATATATATTCTCTATTATAATTAGGACCATTATATATATATATATATATATATATATATATATATATATATATATTGTGTGTATTTTGGCAGCATTTTTTCATTAATGCAGGTTTCATTGAATAATATAGACAAGTTTTGTCTATTAATTTTGTGTAGGATCCGTTCATACCGTCTGATATACTTGATGGTGATGTCGTTGAAAGACAACAAAAAATCACAGTTTTTGTTGAATTTTTTATCGGGTCTAAGCTTTCGGCTCACATAAGCCATTATCAAAGAGTAAATATTAACACACAGTAAACATAGAACATTTAAGCTATTAAAGTGGTGATGGTGTGTTGAGCTGCTGGATCATGTAATTTATCTTCAAGTATATCAGACGGTATGAACGGATCCTACACAAAATTAATAGACAAAACTTGTCTATATTATTCAATGAAACCTGCATTAATGAAAAAATGCTGCCAAAATACACACAATTTAAATTACATGATCCAGCAGCCCAACACACCATCACCACCTTTATAGCTTAAATGTTCTATGTTTACTGTGTGTTAATATTTACTCTTTGATAATGGCTTATGTGAGCCGAAAGCTTAGACCCGATAAAAAATTCAACAAATACTGTGATTTTTTGTTGTCTTTCAACAACATCACCATCAAGTATATCAGACGGTATGAACGGATCCTACACAAAATTAATAGACAAAACTTGTCTATATTATTCAATGAAACCTGCATTAATATATATATATATATATATATATATATATATATATATATATATATGATGCCGTTATTCTAGTCAGCATATCGATAAAAATATTTTGCCATAATTTTGACGGCATAGGCCCACTCATTAGTTTGCAAACCACAATTAAGAAATGTTTATAGAATGTTGTTGACATTTCGAAGTACTTACCATGTATAGATATGATTAATTATGATCAATTACAGATCAAATAATGATCGTCATCTGACAGAATTATAGGATAAAAAATATATAGAAGTTTATGGAATCTTGTTGGTTGTTTAAAGTAGTTTGTATGTTCGAACAAAATTAACTGGGATCACACTGAGCTCAAATATTCATTGATAACGAACAATTAGAAAATGATTATACTTTTTGTCTTTAAAAGTAATTTCCATGTTCAGAAAAATGACTAAAGATCAAATGAATATCAAATATGGATCGGAATCCGACAAAATGGAAGTTGAAACCACAAATAGGAAACTTTTATCGAAGTTTTGACTCTGTATTTAATTCTTATGTTCAGACAATTCTCATGTATTGTCTGTTGATAAAGTTCCAAGTTAGTGATAATAGAATGGACAAATAAGAAACGTTAATACAATGTATGTGACTTTTTGAAGGAATTTCTATGTTCTGAAAAGGGACTAAATACATATAAAATATGGATCTCAAACTTACATAATGATAGGATAAAATAAAATAAAGAAACGTTTATAGAATATCGTTAGGTTTTAAGTAGTTTTTCATGTTCTGAAAAGATGAATGAGGATTAAATGCAGGTCAGATATGGATCGCAATTCGACAGAATGATAGGATAAATTAAATATTAAAACGTTTATAAAGTTTTATTGGTTTTTCGTAGTAAATCATAGGATAAATATCAAACGAGAAACGTTTATACAATTTTGTTAGCTTTTTCAATGTTTTTTATGTTCGGTCAAGATCAGTTGAGATCAAAAACAGATCAAAAAAGGATCTGAATTCGAAACAATGATAGGATAAGGATCAAATAGAAAAACTTCATAAATCTAGCATGTATCGCTTTATTAAGGTTATATTATCCAGGGAAATGAGAAATCAATCCAAAATAGAGATCAATTCTTCTGTTTTTATTGCATTGGTCATGTCAAGCAGCAATCGTTTCTAGAATTCATGTATTTAGGTTTATCATAATAATCAGTTGCTTGCGTGGGATTTAAATAACTTTTTCCGTAATCGTGTGTAGGGCAGCGTTTTTGCTGTTTCCGTAACAAACTGTTTTTTTATGGGGCAGAGTTTTTAGCCCTGCGCCCAACCCCCAAACCCCGAGGAAGGTGATCTTCTAAGCTTAGCATAGACGTGATACACGGCCGAAAGTACAGAGTACTCAGTGAGGATCGAACTCACTACTCAGTTATAATGATTCTAGCGAGACGAGCTTGCTAACCATTACACCAGGCCGAAGTGCCCGCGGGATTTAGAGGATAATATATATTCGTTTTTCTCTCTCTTTGTGCGTGCATTTTGATTCATATTTCGTGGTTGTCCAAATGTAGATTTGGGGACGCTTTGCTTCACGGTGAAATAAATTGTAATAGTAGATATATGCCGTGTCCTTTCAGGAACTATGCGATCATAGATTTCTACTTGCCCTGCATTCTTTGTCCTTCTTAATAATTTTTACTCTTGGTATTTTTTCAAAACCCCGCTCCGCCTTCCATGTACTCGAGTAGGTCTCGCGCTGCTTTCCCAATCCTCTTTTCTTTTATCCGTCCCGTAAGTATTAAGTTCTCCAAACCGTATTTTCTCATTCAGTCAGTTGAGTGCCATACGTGATACACGCTTGGGCGATTATGTCTCGACAGAGACATGACTGACTGGGCAGAAGATTATCCCGCAGTAGGTTGTCATTGCTTTCTGCGGTAGACTGGTTGCCGACCAAGGCTATAGAACCCAATCTGTCCTGCTATTTGACTCATAGCTAGAGGGGAAAGAAATGTATTATATTATTATGTAGTAATTAGTGGTGGATCGGTTTCCTCTTGTTATGTAGTAATAAACTGATCCCCCACTTTATGACCAGTAGAAGCCTTAATCATTATTCCAACTATTATATTCAGTCAGTCAGTTAAGTGCCATACGTGATACACGCTTGGGCGATCATGTCTCGAAAGAGACATGACTGACTGGGCAGAAGATTATCCCGCAGTAGGTTGCCATTGCTTTCTGCGGTAGACTGGTTGCCGACCAAGGCTATAGAACCCAATCTGTCCTGTTATTTAACCCATAACTGGAAGGAATAGGCGGATTAATACCTTTCCCAAGGGTATTTGCGCGTAAGTGAATACAATGAATTCAGCTGGAATTCGAACTCGGCTCACCGATTTCTCGTTCCGAGCCGATATCCAATGCACCACAACGCACATCCTGTAATTTTCTCATTACGTGTCCGATAAACCTCAGCTGTCTCTTCCTGATGCTAAGTTTAAATTTCCTTTTCGTTTGTATCCTCTCCTAAAACTTGTCGTTGCTCTCATACTCCGTCCATATTTAACCTCAGTGTTCTTCTCTACACCCACGGTACTGTTGCTTTGAGTCTTCTCCATCTTTGAAGAGATCATCTAGCATTCACTGCCATATAGGACGGATATTTATCTATCTCCCCACCGATGCAAAATGCGAAACAAAGCCTTTTTAACGTGTGGTATCCGGGCCCTAAAGCCCGGGCAAAAATTTGTCTAGTATTCCCCAGACGAGACTCTATCCCTGAGCGGAGTCTCGACTGGGTTATTACTCTCCGCTTGAACGCGGAGAGTCCGACAATATATATTCTGTGCAAAGCAGAATACCCAGAATAAAACGGGAGGACAGATATTACTTAACAGTCCACTACTCTTTCCTTTCTTTCCAGTTAAATCTTCCTGTATCTCAGTACGCTACTCAGCCTTTCGAATGCACATTTGGCTATGCCAATACCCCGTCGTATCCACAGTGTCACCTCAACTATCTACTTTTTTTAATCATATCACCCCGAGCAAGGCGGTAACGCCACTGATGTGCAAAGGGCTACATTAGAATGAAAAGATTTGGAAAAGAGAAAACCGGAAACCACATCCTAAACAGGGAACAAGGGATGAGCCTCTACACCTGTACAATAGACGTGGGTGGAGTGTGAACCGGGCGATAGTTTTGTCTATCTAAAAAAATAAAGGGAAATTCATCTCACACAGTCATAGGTGCACCATTTGACCAAACAATGATTATTAAGTCATATCTTGTCCACTGCTTCTACTACGTTTTTAGAAACTCTTGATAAAATCCAAAGAAGACTCTGCAAAGTTGACGGTCCAGACATGGAATATACTTTACAGTCAATTTCCCTACGCCGCAACTTAGCGTTCTCGTAACTTTTCAATAAATATTTTCATAACGAAATCGTCCAACATTCGCTGCCATCTAGGAGGATTGATATCAAATTACAGTCCAGTACTCTTCATCTATTCCTTCCAGTTATGGGTTAAATAGCAGGACAGATTGAGTTCTATAGCCTTGGTCGGCAACCAGTCTCCCGCATAAAGCAATGGCAACCTACTGCGGGATAACCTTCTGCCCAGTCAGTCATGTCTCTTTCGAGACATGATCACCCAAGCGTGTATCACGTATGGCACTTAACTGACTGACTGACTCTTTTCTTTATCGGTCCTGAGCATGACGGTAAGCTGCATCCTGCAGCAAGACCTCTGATTGAGAAGAATGGAACCACCCCTTAATTGTTGTTGATCCCAGGTCCACCCTAACCCGAAGTGGTAGCAACTGTTAGGGTCCTCGCTATGGGTAAGTAGTTAACTCCCAAACTGGTGTCAAAACACTATAAATGTATAGAAACACACTGTTATAAAAATATATACATAAAAATAGACTTTTATAGAAAAATATAAATTTTTGAATGAAAAATATTACAAAAAATATAATAAAAATTATTAGCATTTTTGAAGAAAAAAATATTCTCAGCAAAACATTTTTAATACAAAATAAGAGGACATTTTCAGTTTTCTAAAATTGAAAAAATAATTTCATTAAAATCTGACTAAATCAACTTTCTCACTATAACTGAACATGAAAAATAAAAATTAAAGCCCCACCTTTTTGGCATTAAATAACCTACAGAGGTTGATGTGTCGTTAAACAAAACTGAAACTCAAACTATTCAAGATAAATAAATAGACATTTTCACTATAACCGAATATTACAAAAATATCTTAAGACCCCACCTTTTTGGCATTAAATAACCTACAGAGGTTGATATGCCGTTAAACAAAACTGAAACTCAATCTCTGTTCTTTATCTCCTACGAAATCTTCCTTTCTCTCAGTACTTAGCTTAGCTTTTTAAATATGGATTTTATAAAAGTTTGTGATATAGTAATGTGTGTTGGATGTAATGTGGGTTTTTAGGTTATAAATCATTTATCAGAAATCCCAGATCTATTTCCTTCGTAAAGTATTATGTGATTTTCTTATTATGGATCAATTTATAAATATCAATTTATGACCTGTTCTCTTCCTGATTTGAAACATTTAAAACTAAAATAGAATTTCGAACCCAGACAGAAATCTATTCAGCTAAGATTCAGAGGATCTATTCCAAGTAGAAACGATTTGATCGAGATCTATAAGAACGAATACTATTAAATCCAAAATGAAATCTAGAAAATTGACTCGTGAGGAGGCACATTACGGCTCCCTCGTAGCAAGACTGAGTTGTGAGATGAAATATATATACGACTCTAGTTAGAAACAAATTGTTTATTTCTTAGGTGAAGACAGGTCATACAAGAAGAAACAAGATAATTTCGGCGTTATAAGTTTGACCTTTAGTATATCTCTATTGTCAAACTCTTTTTTGGCTTATTGTTTTTTAAATTAACAATGGGCTTCAAAAGTTTAAATACAATGTCAATCACCATCTTTCAACTCCAAATCTATCCATCATGACTTACTTATGCGTTTTTTTCAGTTTCTGTTAAATTGAGTAACATATTTTTTTTTTAATCATATCACACCGAGCAAGCCGGTAAGGCCACTGGTGTGCAGGGGGCTACATAAGAGTGAATAGATTGGAAAAGCAAAAGCCGTAAACCACGTCCTAAACAAGGAACAAGGGATGAGCTTCTACACCTGTTCAATAGACGTGGGAGGAGTGTGAACCGGGCGATAGTTCAGTCTATCTACTCCAATTGAAAAAAAAAATAAACAAAAAAGAAAAGTGAAAAGATTGGAAAATAGGAAGCCGGAGACAACATCCTAAACAGAGAACAAGGGATGAGCCTCTACATCTGTTTAATAGAGGTGGGTGGAGTGTGAACTGGGCGTTAGTTTAGTCTATCTACTCCAATTGAAAAAAAAAATGAACAAAAAAGAAAAGTGAAAAGATTGGAAAAGAGAAAGCCGCAAACCACATCCTAAATAGGGAACAAGGGATGAGCCTCTACACCTGTTCAATAGACGTGGGTGGAGTGTGAACCGGGCGATAGTTCAGTCTATCTACTCCAATTAGTTCAGTCTATCTACATATTACGTCTTACTGTTTTATAGCCTTGATTGAGCTGAAAAGATGAAATATGTATTGTGCATAACACTCGAAATATTTGGTATAATAATAAAGACGAATTAAAGCATGAGAGAAAGGATGCTTATTTGATCTTCAATAATGGCAAGATGTAATCGCACGTTCTATGTCGACAGTTCCTTCTCTTGCACTTATCACTCGTAGAACTTTTTTTTACAGTTTCTTGCTTCCCGTTATTCTTCAATTACTTAAACACAATGACATGTGTTATCTTCTGTCTTCTTGGTTTCTTTTCTTTCGTTGTTCTCATTCCTTAAGAATGGTTTCTTTTTCATATATTCTGTCGCGCTCACTCACGCCTTGCGTCTTAATGACTTTTGTCTTGCTTGTGATGGAATGATGTAAATCTTATTGTTTAGTGGGTTACTTGCTTATCTATTATTTTTCTGGTTGTAGTGGGAGTCCGTTCTAGTGAAGAGTAGTTGTATACTGTTGCAGGTTAACGGAATCTGGCCTTGTGGTAGATAGCCCACTATAAGTCATAAAATGATTATAAAATCAAGAAAAGCAAATTGAGTTGAAAATAACATTTATATATATACGCATATCAATTAATGTTTTTACAATTAAAGTAATACTTGAATATAGATCCAACGAAGGTTAAAATATTCATAGCAAATAATAAGCTGAAAGAGATTTAAGGCTTAGGAATGTAGGGAGCGTATAAGTGAAAATAGTTACACCAGCGTGAAATGTAACATAAAGAATTATTATATGTACCTCCACTCATTTCTTCTATACCTATAGAGGCTCGTTGCTTATCTATTCTTTCCTGGTTGTAGTGGGAGTCCGTTCTAGAGAAGGGTAGCTGTATATTGTTGCAGGTTAACGGAATTTGGCCTTGTGGTAGATAGCCCACTATAAGTCATAAAATGATTATAAAATCAAGTAAAGCAAATTGAGTTGAGAAATAACATTTTTATATATACACATATCAGTTAATATTTTTAAAATCAAAATAATACTTGAATATATGTCCTACGGAGGTTAAATGTTCATGGCAAATGATATGCTGAAAGAGAATCAATGCTTGGGTATGTGGGGAGCGTGTAAGAAAGGAATGTCTTTGATGTAGTCGCTCCTTAGATCAGTAAGTAGTTTTGAGACAGGGGAGAAGGTAAGAAGAGGTGAAGGAGGCGAACGTAGTAGCCGCTTTACTTGACCAAGGGAGATACTAATCACGTTCGTCTGTCTCCGTCGGTCTGTCTGCTGTGTGCTTTCTGTCTCGGCTTTTTATTTCGACTTTTTCGATCACAGTAGCTCGTTTGGGATTTCACACTTGTATTTGATTCTGGGCTTCCTATTGGCTGATAAATAAAATTCGCGTAGTCTCGCGAAATGGAAATTTAATATTTGATTATTTTTTATTTTTCAACCGGAACATCTGCGCTGAGCCGGCGGCGCACAGACGACTTTTGGTCATTTTCCTTTTTGTCGTGAGAGAAAAAACATCCGGTCCCTCGCTTTTGTCGGTCGGTGTCACCACAATTGGACCTACACTTTTTGGACTATAATGAACTTTTCCTTTTATTTTGAATACCGGGATTATTCAAAATAAAAGTTGATTTGAGTTACCCCGGTTTAATTACTTGACAGTCATACTAACGCGTAACACACTTTGTATTTGTTCTCTCATTAAATATATGTTTCACTAATACCCGAGTTTGTGCTTTTATTCTGGACTAATCATGGGTCCACAGCAGTAAAAAAAATAAAAAATAAACACGCACAAACGTTGATAATTAACTGAAGAAAGTAAATTAACTGTAACAAAAATTGTATTTTTAATAGAATAGTAGGCATTTAGGATTTCATATAATTATGTTCACCTCGTACAAAAGGGCCACTCAACTTATAGGCTTAATTTTAAAAATGATTTTATTTGCATATGAGTGACTGATCTGAAATGTTTAAGGTTGTTGAGTGTTAATTACTTTTCTTCTCTTTTTTTTCTTTTCATAAAAATGTCTGGGTTTTTTTTTCTTGCATTCTTTCATGTGCGTTGTGGTGCAGTGGATATCGGCTCGGAACGAAAAATCGGAGATCCGAGTTCAAATTTCACTCAAATTCATTGCATTCACTTACGCGCAAATACCCCTGGGAAAGGTATTAATCCGTCTTTTCCTTCAAGTTATGGGTTAAATAACAGAACAGATTGGGTTCTATAGCCTTGGCTGACCAACCAGTCTACCGCAGAAAGCAATGACAACCTACTGCGGGATAATCTTCTGCCCAGTCAGTCATGTCTCTTTCGAGACATGATCGCCCAAAGCGTGTATCACGTATGGCACATAACTGACTGACTGAATATAATAGGTGGAAACATGAGTAAGACTTCTACTCATCATAAAGTGGGGGAACGATTTTCTATTGGCATGAAGTAATAAACTGATCCCCAACTAATTACTACTTAATAATATAATACATTTCTTCCCCCGCTAGCTATGAGTCAAATAACAGGAGAGATTGTGTTCTATAGCCTTGGTCGGCAACTAGTCTACCGCACAAAGCAATGGCATCCTACTGTGGGATAATCTTCTGCCCAGTCAGTCATGTCTCTTTTGAGACATGATCGCCCAAGCGTTTTTCACGTATGGCACTTAACTGACTGACTGAATCTTTCATATTCATTAAACTCTTGCACTTTGGTAGTTTTCTTGTCTTACCTGGTAGAAAAAATAACTAAAAAACTATATATTTGAATGCATTTATTTTCCAGATGATCGATATGAGGGTGAATCTAGATGAGCCAGTCAGTCGATGAATCAACGATTCCAGATAACAACGATATATTTGGATCGTTCGAAGCTAGATGATGGATTCTAGGAAGAAGCTAGACAATCGAAGTTTGGGCAAAGTAATACCATAATCAGTCCAGATCGAAAGAATAATCAATATGGGTTCGCGATTTGTGCTATAAATGTATGGCGACTTGTGCTATAATAAGAAAACTACAGCACATATCAATTCGGCATTTAATCTCCTTCGAAGTACTCCTCTTTTGAAGCTACACGCGTTATCTAGCGTTGTTTTCATTGATAAAATCATTTCTAGAATTCCTTTATGAGATACCAAGCAACTGACTTGGGTTTCATCGACGTCTTGAAAATATGTTCTATTCAACTGAAATTTGATTTTTATAAGTAGAAAAAAACGCAAAGGAATATGGTGATTATCGAACCTGAAGAATTGTGTGCGATGATGGGCTAGCCAAGTTTAATGATTAAACACAATTTCTTTCAGGGCACTGCTATAATAACCGGAAGTGAGCGAGAACCTTATAGCTTAGTGTTCATGCGCGACAGTGTTAAAAGTCACTGTGTCTCGAGCAGCTTCACCCTGTGTATTTTAATTCCGTTTCCATAGTAACTGTCCATAACATTTTGATCAGACACCGTATTTATTTTATACGTGCAGCTTTAAAGCAGTCTTTATAACAATTTTTATAAACACTTTATAATAACAGTTTTAAAGAAGTTTTTTTCCTGTCTACTTTGGGAAAGGTATTAATCCGTCTCTTCCTTCCAGTTATGGGTTAAATAGCAGGACAGATTGGGTTCTATAGCCTTGATCGGCAACCAGTCTACCACAGAAAGCAATGGCAACCTACTGCGGGATAATCTTCTGCCCAGTCAGTTGTGTCTCTTTCGAGACATGATCGCCCAAGCGTGTATCACGTATGGTACTTTAACTGTCTGAATAGATAGAAATGTGTTATAATAACCCTTAAAAAAACAAATCGTAACATGAAATCACGTGTTACAACTGAAGTCCAGATAGAAGACTTTTATATGAGTTATGTTACAGAACGTAATACCGTAACTTTAAGGCACTTTCTATTGTGTTGATGCAGTCCAATAGTAAGTTAGATGAACTCAGTAAATTCATACAAAAGGCTTCATTTTACCCAGAGGTGATAAATCGTTCCTGATTAAATGCCAAGCCGGAGAACACTGCCTATTCTGATATTTTAGTCACAGCTCTGGACATCAGAGATGGTGAATATGTAACTTTTCAAAGGACACTCATGCGTATTGGACAAAATGGAATTTGAGATCACCCTGTCGATTTCCCCCGCAAAGAACCAGAAAAGACCAAAATTAGAGCAGTATTGTAACGTAAAGATTGGCGCTTCACAATCCTCACGTGGTATCTTTGACGTAGTTCCGAAGCATTTGCGGACCCTTCTTGGTGCCATGAGCGATCATGTCACGAAAGAGACATGACTGACTAAGCAGATGATTATCCCGCAGTAGGTTGCCATTGAATTCTGCGGTAGACTATGCGCCAGCCAAAGCTATAGAAGCAAAACTGTCCTATTATTTAACCCATAACTGGAAGGAAGATACAAATTAATTCCTTTCCCAAGGGTATTTGTGCATAAGTGAATGCAAATAATTCAACTGGAATTCGAACACGACTCCCTGACTTATCGTTCCGAGTCGATATCCACTGCACCACAATGCACATCCGACTTATAGGATACAAATTATATATAATCTAAAAATTAACTCAAACAAAAAAGTAAAATTGTACATCCGCAAAATCGGATCCGAACGACTAAAAACTTTTTGTCAAAACCCAAACCAAGGCAAATTTTACAGGTTAGTGTGAAACGTAGAATTCTGGCTCCAAAAACAAACTATGAAAGTTGTAAATGTCGACAGAAATTATAACAAAAGAGAATGCCGGTAACAAAACCTACTTCCATTAACTTGGTAAACAAAGCATTGTTAACTTAACCAGTAGAGATTTCACAGGAAACATTGCCATTGTGGCCAGGCGGACTTTAAAAAAATTAACGTTGGCTCAGTTGAAACGAACCAAGCTCGAACTTTTGCTGAAATCTGTCGACAACAAAGACTTTCTGTCAGATGTGATCTTCATCTCGAACTGTTGCGTAAAGAATCAAATCAAATCCTGATACGAATGGGAGATTTGTTCTCGCGTTTTCGTTTGTCTGGAAGACAAGAACTTTTACGGCAACAGTGGAGAAGCGTTAAAAAAACTTCTCCCCGACGCCGAATTTGTTTATCAATTTGTATAATCACCAATGTTGACAGACACTGTTTCTAATGTTATTGTATTTCAATTTTTAATCTCTTTCGTGATTGGTTTCACTTGTGTAATTGATTGCATTTTCACTCACATTTCTGTATTCATTTAATTTATATATATTTTTTAATTAATTATATGTTCTTCATCTGATTTATTTTTGTCGAATGAAATCCTGTATTCAATATATATATATATATATATATATATATATATATATATATATATATGGAGAGAGAGAGAGAGAGAGAGAGAGTCATTATTAGAGCTATGATAATAACAAATGGGACTACAACTCAAAAGTTTTCACGTTTCGGTGCCAAGTACACCTTCATCTGGCAGAAAAATATTGTTCAGTAACGGGGTCTTAGAATAAATTTGTCCAGCTGTGTTTCCAGTTTATTTCTTCGTTTTATCAACGCCTAAACCGCTACAAATTAATGTAACGTTAATTAATGTAACGTTAATTAATGTAACGTTACAACCTCTTGCCAACGATTCAATAACTAATTAATGCCCGACGATACAATGATCATTCTTCACAACCTCCTGCTAACAGTCCGCTAAATTTTCAATACCCCAACGATAGAAATCACCTCATTTTATACAACCTCCTGCCAACGATCCACTGTTTAATTCAACGACAATAGAAACAATTTTATTGTTTGTCACATCATGCCAACGATCCAATAACTGTTGAACGCTCCAACGATAGAAATCAAATCATTGTTCACAACCTGCTGCCAGAAATCCATTAAGTGTTCAATGTTCCGACGATAGAAATCACTTCATCATTTATCACATCGTGCCAACGAACCCTAACTGTTCAATGCCCCGACGATAGAAATCACTTCATTATTTGCCACATCCTGCCAACGAAAATTAACTGTTCGATGCCCTGACGATAGAAATCACTTCATTTTTTTTAAAACTCACTGCCAAAGATTCAATAAATGTTTAATACCTTGATGAAAGAAAATCAGTAAGTTTTGCCTCAAAAAATTCATCAAATCACGTTTTAAGCTCTACGTACTTGTGGAATGAATCACGTTTTAAATTGTTAGAAAGCGAACGAAAAAGGCTATAGTTTGAAGTGGCTGAATCAGAAAAAATGATGAATGTAGCAGAAACTCCAAAAATGAGATCATTAATTACAAGTTTGGTCATGTTAGTGACGCAGGGAGTAAAAATGTCATTAAATAATGACGCTGTATCACTGATCGGGTCTTTTCAGAGTCTGTTCTTTCGTTAAATGTACAACCCATCAAACATTTGGCTGTGCTAGATTTTACTCATTGAATGAATATGACTGGCGACGGTAACATGAACGGCTGTCATCTTCTATGCCAATTCTCTTGTGGTCTATCACATTTCTTCTTTAATCAGCTCTTGCAATTGCTTTTCATCAAATTGAACAGGTTGAACAGAACGCTTAGAGTCTGTCTGTACGAACATCTCATTAAAACAGAATGTAATTTCTTTGCCATTCTGTCTGGTATGAAGCCATCACCGTACTTAGCTAAAATGTCTGGAGCTGTTTTGACACCTTTGTGGTTAAAGGAAAAGGAAAGATGATGTCAAGCAAAATCTTTCTTCTTTACTTGGCATTCTATCTCAAAGTGTGTTTTATCTTAAATAAAATTTTAATAACTTTACACAAAATCTTCACAAGTTGACCAGAGTTGCCGAGAAGGAAACAATGCCATCCAAGATAATTCTTCGAGGTCATTCGCCAAAAAGTCCGAATAAACGAAATAACATATGTAACAACCTAATAGTTGTTAAAAACTCAGTTACCCTTGATTTTCAAATAAATTTGTCTAGCGTACTATTTTCGTCAACAACAAAAAAGCAATATTAAATCATTTTCCCATTAGAAAAAAAGTGTAGTAGAGTAGAATTTGATAAATATATAGTCCAGAAAAAACTATAAATTTAAACATTCTGAATTTATTAAAGGTTGGGGAGCCGAATCGAATTCCAGATGAATTCTCTGCATTCATTTACGCACAAATTACTCTTGGGAAAGGTATTAATCCCTCTCATCCTTCCAGTTATGGGTAAATAACACTATAGATTGTGCTTTATAGCCTTGGCTTGCTAGCAGACAAACATAGAAAGTAATGACAACCTGCTGTGGGATAATCTTCTGCCCAGTGAGTCATATCTTTTTCAAGACATGATTGCCCAAGCGTGTATCACGTATGGCATTAACTGACTAACTGACTAACTGACTATATATAACGATTGACCTTTAACATGACGAGGTCAAGATTGTAGCATCCAGTGAGGTAGGCACGCAGTGGGTTTTGTTCCATTAAGTAACATTTCTCGGGAAGAAGTTTTCGAGTGTGTAGATAGAAAATATTGCATCACTTAAGGAGGATAGAACAAGTTAACTCATCATTAAAAATAATACCGTAGACTGAGACGTCTATTATAGTAACGACACTTCCGAATCTAACTCTCGCTCTGCTTCAAAACATAATATAAAATAAAAAAACACACACCCTGAAACTAGTCAGAATGGAATCCACTGTTTTCATCAATCAAAGAATGATTTTGCTATTCCGTTTAACTGATTGTTCTTCTTTTCTATGTGCCTTGTCCGTTCAGGACGTAGGCGATGATGGCTTTCCACGTCTCTCTATCCCAGGTAACTCTTGGTAGGCTTTCTTCTGTTACATCACACAACAACCGTTCTGTTATCTTCCTGCTCAGACCCATGAAATATGTTATCCGCTGCTTTCCCTTGTCTCTTTTTCCCTCTATCTGACCTTTTAGTACCAGGTTCTCCGAACCCTCTTTCCTCATTCCGTGTCCCAGGAAAGTTAGCTGTCTCTTCCTGGTGTTCAGTATTAATTTTATTTCTGTTTGCATCCTTTCCAAAAACCGCATCATTGCTCACATGCTCGATTCATGATATGCACAGCATCCATCTGTAAAACCACATTTCAGTTGATTCAAGTTTTTCCTTCATCTTTGATGATATTGTCCAGCATTCATTGCCGTATTGAAGAATTGGCATCACGTAGCAATCCAGTACCTTTTTCTTTGTTTCTAGCGAAATTTTCTTGTTTCTTTACTCAACTTCTGGAACGCATCATTTGCCATGCCAATTCTCCTTCGGATCTCAGTGTCGCACTTTCCGTCTTCTGTTAGAACACCTCGCAGGTATTTAAATTTTCGTACCTGCCTGATTGTAGTATCACCCACCTGTAGTTGGCATTTTGAACGGCTCTTTTGTTGATGACCATGAATTCGGTTTTCTTGCAGTTTATTTCTACGTCTTTTTTGTTACTCTCTTCAGCTACCTTCTTGTTGTTTTCATTTCCGTGTCTACTATCAGCATTGTATCATGTTATGTTGTCAAAATTGTGGCCTCCGATGACAAATCCTGGCAGAACATCAAGGGTCGTCAGAATAGTCTCGCTGTACAAGTTGATTAGATCCGGTGAAAAAACACATCCCTGTCTTACACCCCTTTCTATCTTTGTATATATGTTGAATTCATTACCTGTCCGTATGCAGGCAGTTTGCTGCCAGTAGAGATTCTTAATGACTTTTATATCTTTCCCAAATATGTCGAGGCTGCTGAGCAACTCCATCAATTTTTTGTGGCGTATTTTGTCGAACACTTTTTGATAATCAATAAAACATACGTACAAGTCCTTCTTTATTTGTATTACCCTTTTGGAGAGTATTCTAATCATAAATATGGCGTTCCTTGTTCCAGTGTCTTTGACGAACTCGCACTGTTCTTGCCCTATTTTCTGTCTGATTCTGCTTCTCTATCTATTATTCAGGATTTAGATGATCAGTTTTGTAATCTGGCTCATCAAACTGATTGTTCGATGGAATCCTCTGTTAGTCTTCTTGAAACAGCTGGGCGATAGAGGAAATATCGGAGGTTGAAAACGTGTATTTGTAATCGAACAATTGTTTTGAGTTGTCCCGTTACAAAGTCGACAGGCAGTGTTGTATTAAACATAATTATAAACAAAAAAAAACTCTTTCGTATTTTATTTGATGCATTGTCAAATACGTTATTTGGAAAAAATATCTATTTATTCTTCTTCCTCATGCGCCGCGTCCCTTCAGGACATGGGCGATCATGAATTTTTACTTGGCTCTGTCTTTTGTCGCTCTCAATAATGTTTCTCTTGATATCTCTTCTAATCCCCGCTTGCTCAGACATAACAACTACATCTCGTGTCTCTCCTTCCATTTATCAGACATGTGAGTATCAGGTTCTCCAGGCCCTCCTTCTTCATTACGTGTCCCAGGAACCCCATTTGTCTCTTCCTGATATTTATTCTCAGTTTTTTTCTCGTTTGCATCCTTTCTAACACCTCATCGTTGCACACGTGCTCTGTCTGTGTTATCCTCATCATCCTTCGGTGAAACAACAGTTTTGCTGCCTCAAGCCTCTCCTTCATATTTGATGAGATTGTCCAGCATTCACTTCTATACAGACAGACAGATATCACATAGCAATCCAGCACCGTTTTCTTTGTTTCTAATGAGATTTTTCTGTCTTTCACTACTCTAGTCAGGTTTTGAAATACATCTTTGTCCATGCCAATGCGTCTTTGGATCTCCATGTCGCACTTCCCATCCTCTGTCAAAGCACTTCTTAGGTATTTGAATTTTTATTTGTTTTATTTTAGATTCTCTGACTTGAAGTTGGCATATTAGGTTCCTCTATTTGCTGATGACCATACATTCAGTTTTCTTAAGGTTTATGCTCAGTCCTTTCTTTTCACTTTCTTTTGCAGACTTCTGTAAAGGTCCTGCATTTTCCTTCCCTTGTCTGCCTTCAGCACAGTGTCATCCGCGTATATGATATTGTGAGAGTCTGTAATGTGATAGGTACTGATCTGGCGACTCGACTGCAGTAACTTCCCCATCGTCGAAATGTGGCCTCCCTTTGTCTGTTCTATAAATACTTTCATGGCTTCTGCTCGGACGAGCTTAAGTCACTGATGCCTCCTCAACAGGTGTTTACTCGTGCAACCAGACTGGCAACTGGGTCCCACCCATTCACAGTCAGGTTAGCCAAATGCAGACGACAATTCTACTCCTGCAGCTTCTTCTCTCGCACTTCCAGCCTGTGGAACTCACTCCCGTATTCTTGCTTTCCTGACGGCTACAACCTCCAGAAATTTAAATGCAAAGTCAATACTCATCTACTAACCACTGGACTCTAGCTCTCTCCCCACCCCTGTATAACCTTCCCTTTCTCTCCACCTATGTATCTGTCATCGCACCTGCTTTCTATTGTTCCTTTCTAACTCCTCACTCTTTTCTAATTAACCTTTTTACATTTATGTAACCCCCTGCACATCAGTGGCGTTTCTGCCTTGCTCGGGGTGAAATGATTACAAAAAAAAATCTATTTTCTACAATCCTTCTCACATATAAAATCTTATTCATTAGAAACATATTGATACTTACCACCTATCTTTAGTGGCTATTAAGCCTGATATTATGTGAGCTTATGTACATAAAATAGTGAACACAAGTGCAGCTATTTACCCTGACTATGTCATAGTACGTCAGTCAGTCAGTTAAGTGCCATACGTGATACACGCTTGGGCGATCATGTCTCGAAAAAGAAATGACTGACTGGGCAGAAGATTATTCAACAGTAGGTTTCCATCGTTTTCTGCAGTAGACTGGTTGCCAGCCAAGGCTATAGAACCCAATCTGTTCTCGTATTTAACGCATAACTGGAGGGAAGAGACGGATTAATACCTTTCCCAAGGGTATTTTTGCATAAGGGAATGCAAGAATTTTAACTGGAATTCGAACTCGGCTTCCCGTCTTGTCGTTCCGAGTCGATATCCAAAGCACTACAACAAACATCCAGACTCTGTATACATATATAAATGAAAATGTTGAAAACTCCTTGGTGGAGTGGGGGAGAATGTTGTTTGTTCCTGAAACTAACACTCGGTGATCAACCTCGTGCAAAAACGAAGTTAAACAAAACTTTATAAATCCGGTTGCCAAGGTCGAAGGGACAACGCAGTTTTCGCAACAGAGACGTTCCACACAACATTTTCTGAAATTAGGATCGGATTATGTTCAGTCGATGAAAATGTATCTACATATGCTTGGAAAACAATCAGACATCCGTGATCTTTAAAATATATTTTTCGATAACAAGATTTCAGTTAAGAAAAAAAAATTATGAGAGGAAAAATAAATGTAATTAATTAAAAAAAAATATGAGTGAAATGAACGTAGAAATGTCGGTGAAAATGCAATCAATTACGCAGGTGAAACCAATCACGAAAGAGATTGAAAACAGAAAACAAAATAAGACTGAAACAGTGTATGTCAACAATGAGATTATAAAAACAAATTGATAATCAAATTGGCGTCGGGGAGACGTCATCCGACGCTCCTTCATTGTTACCGTAAATGTTCTCGACTTTACGACGAACGAAAGCATGAGACTAGATCAGCCATTTGTAATTTAAATTCGGTGTTGTTCGTTTAACATAGGCCAGTGTGTCAGTAAAAAGAGGAGCCCAAAACGCCAATTACAAGTTGGAGATACTAAAATAAAACAGGTGCATAAATTTGAATACCTGGGAAGCGTTCAAACAGTAGACAAAAAATACGGAGATCCGAAGGCCTATTGACATGGCCAAGGATGAATTATTACTGAAGCGAAGTAGTGCTATGCAAGTGTATAAATTCACTATTTTATGTAAACCATCCGTCCGTGCATGGAGTACTGCTGCCATTTATGGTCAGGTGCCCCTGCCGTTCTCCTCCGTGTTCTTGACAAGCTCCAAAGGAGAGTCTGTAATGTGATAGGTACTGATCCGGCGGCTCGACTGCAGCCACTTTCCCATCGTCGAAATGTGGCCTCCCTCTGTCTCTTCTATAAATACTTTCATGGCTTCTGCTCGGATGAGCTTAAGTTACTGATGCCTCCTCAACAGGTGTTTACCCGTGCAAACAGACTGGCAACTGGGTCCCACCCATTCACAGTCAGGTTAGCCAAATGCAGACGACAATTCTACTCCTGCAGCTTCCTCTCTCGCACTTCCCGCCTGTGGAACTCACTCCCGTATTCTTGCTTTCCTGACGGCTACAACCTCCAGAAATTTAAATGCAAAGTCAATACTCATCTACTAACCACTGGACTCTAGCTCTTTCCTCACCCCTGTATAACCTTCCCTTTCTCTCCACCTATGTATCTGTCATCGCACCTGCTTTCTCAGCTTTCTATTGTTCCTTTCTAACTAGGTTGTACTCCTCACTCTTTTCTAATTAATCTTTTTACATTTATGTAACCCCCTGCACATCAGTGGCGTTTCTGCCTTGCTCGGGGTGAAATGATTTAAAAAAAAAAAGATAAAAAAATATACAAAGAGATATTTATTTTGTTTTTTAAGCATCTGAAATCGGAAAGGTCTGTAATAATTAAGGTCTAAAATACATTACTTCTTTTTGTTTATAAAATTTTTTAGTGGGGTCCTATTCCCGTGTTAAGTTAGTCCGAAGCTCAATCGACGGTGTTGAGTTCTCCTGCACTCTTACATGAACACGAATATGAATATAAAATACGCAGATGATACAATTCTGAGAGATACGAAACGAAACTACAGAACCGCCTACAGAATATTGCCAGCACATCACCCTATAAATCCCGGGCCTGACATATAGATGGTGCCACTACTAAAAAATCCGTATAATTTTTATAAAGTACTAACTTTTAAATACAACAGAGCTAAAGTGAAATGACTATATAGAATCCGTAGCTAAATCCACTGCTGAGAAAGTCGGTTCCATATGCAGGGCCAGGAGGTTTTTTTTCCGCCTGAAACTATCCTGCACATATATAAATCTACCCTCCGCCCGTGCATTGACTACTGCTGCCATATCTGGTCAGGTGCTCCTGCTATCCACCTCGGTGTCCTTGACAAAATCCAACGGATAATCTGTAATGTAATAGATCCCAACTTGGCTGCTCAGATACAGTTACTTTCTCACCGGCGCAATGTGACTTCCTTGTGTCTCTTCTACAAATATTTTCACGGTTTCTACTCCGATGAATTTAGCTCACTGGTGTCTTCTATATAGAAATTTACATGAGCCATAAGATTAGCAACTAGATCCCAGCCTTTTACTGTGAAACCAATCAATTGTAAACACAAATTCTACTCCATCTGTTTCTTTTCTCACACTTCCCGACTGTGGAATTCCCTTCCATTTACTTGCTTTCCCGACAGCTACAATCTCCAAGAATTTAAATGTAACGTCAATAGTCATCTCCTATCTCACTAACCTGCATCCTCTTTCTCATGCTCCTTTGTCAGTCCACTCTACTCTAATCAGTATTCTCATCCTTCTCTTACCCATTTCCTGACACCCCCTATAACCTGTCACTCTTTCTTATAACTTTCCTCCTATGTAACCACTTGTAAAATAGTGGCAGTAAAATACCTTGCTTTGGGTGGTATGATTATAAAAGAAAATAAAATGACACGTGAGAAATTCTAACAGAGGACGGAAAGTGTGATGCGTAGACCCGGTGGCGTATTGGCGTAGCCATAGATGCGTTCTAGAGGCTGAGTTAGACATCAAGAGACAGAAACATTTCACTCGAAACAAAGAAGAGAGTACTGGATTTTTTTATGTGATGTCTGTCCTTCAATATGGAAGCGAATGCTGGACAATCTCATCGAAGAGGAAGTAAAACGTGAAGCAACCGAAATGTCGTTTTATAAAAGGATGATGAGGATACCATGGACGGAAGATACGAGAAACAACGAGGTTTTGGTGAAGATGGACACAAGAAAGAAAATTGATAGTTAACATCAGGAAAAAAACAGCTGAAGATTTTGAACCATGTAATGAGGAAGGAGGGTTTGGAGAACCTGATGCTCATGAGACGGATATAGAGGAAGAGGAACAAGGGAAAACAATGCATGATATGGTTGATGGACTTGAACAGATGGATGAAGGAGCGGGGATTGCTTGTGATAACAGGAGAAGGGATAGGGAATTGTCAAATGCCATGATCGCCTACATCCCTAAAGAACACGGAATATTCAAGAAGTGTGTGTGTGTGTGTGTATGTGTGTGCATGTGAATATGTGTGTTTATGTGTGTGTGTTTATCTGTATGTGTTTGTGTGTGTATGTGTGTGTGTTTATGTGTGTATGTGTGTATGTGTGTGTTTGTGTGTATTCCTGTGTGCGTATGCATGTGTGTGTATGTGTGTATGTGTGTTTATGTGTGTATGTGTGTTTATGTGTGTGTGTTTATGTGTTTGTGTGTGTGTATGTGTTTGTGTGTGTGTTTATGTGTGTGTATGTGTGCATGTGTGTGTAAGCGTGTGTGTGTGTATGTGTGTGTATGTGCGTATGTATCTGTTTATATGTGTGTATGTGAATATGTGTGTGTTTATGTGTATGTGTGTTTATCTGTGTGTTTGTGTGTGTATGTGTGTGTCTTTATGTGTGTGTATGTGTGTGTATGTGTGTATGTGTGTGTATGAATGTGTGTGCATGTGTGTGTGTGTGTGTGTGTGTGTGTGTGTGTGTGTGTGTGTGTGTGTTTATCTTTAGTGATATTCTCCTAATGTGGATTCTACATTCACTCTTTCCTCTCGAGTGCTTACCTATATATCTACCATCCGGTTTCTCCCACGTTTGAATATTCTAGTGGCAAGCGAGTTGGCTGCCTGTTTACATGACACGAGGAGTCACTGACATCGTGTTTAGAGCTGATCTGCAGTTGGAGGCTAGGATGTTCCTTTTAGGCAAACCTGCTGACGCCCCGGGCGTCTCTGGTGGACACTAAGAGCACAATCGTTTTGGAATGACCTTCCTCGAGTTACACACATTTCGGGGAATGTGGTGAAAGCATTGAAACTGTACTGATAGTTTGAGACGATAATTCTAGAAAAGTAAAATAGAAAACATTGGAATATCAACAGAGTAATAAGCTCGAACTTATTTTTAATTTTGATATAGAATTTAAAATTTCGAAAGTTTGTTCATAAGGAATAAATGATTTTATCAGCGTTGATTATGTAGATAAATGATACTTATACTACTACTACTAATAAAAATAATAATAATAATAATAATAATAATAATAATAATAATACATAAGGCACATGAGGACATCAGTAACTCCTGTTGTTATTGGAATCCTCGGATTGATTGGAAAATCCTTCGATATATAAATTGAAGTGGTTCCTGCTAGCCTATGCCTTAAAAAAAATGGAACTCACACGTACAGCTTACACATATCGAAGATCTTTATCAATGTAAAATGTGTGTGATCTTAGATTGTCTTTCTTCTAAAAGACACAGTGGAAAATATCATTAAGTCATTTCTGAACTGAAGGCTGTGATCGAAACCCGGAGGGAAATATTAGACGTGGAATTACAACAGAAATAACGTGTTTTTCGAAGTTCCTGTAAATGTTTTCTTTTTTTATGTAAATATGAAGTTTGCTATTTTTAATATTATTTTAACCTAAATACTAATTTTGTTATTATTATAAGTTCATTTATCTGTATAATAAACTAATCAAGAGATTTTTTTACCTATATTATTCCTTAAAGACTACAATATTAGTGTAGAGAACAATAACTAAATATTTTCGTTTGAAGTTCAATGAATATTAATGGATGTAATAATATACAGATGTCGTATTTTGAAAATCAAGTCTTGATTCTTTTTATTAATTATCCACTTTAATGTTATATTTTCTTTGTTTAAACTTGTATTTTTCGTTATTAACTATTATAATGTTACGCATTTATGTTTTATTATTATTTAATTTAATTATTAATTTACATACTTGTTTATTTTTTAATATAATTCGCAGTTTCCATTAATTATTTTACTGTTATTTTTAGAAATATATCACAAGTTTAAGAATTATTATATTAATAATATTCAGTACCCTATATTTGTTAAAGCATTTACACTTTTATACGTTAGTATGAATAATTCTAATTTATTTCATAGTTTGCGTAATATATTTTCTCTTTTTATGAATGAAGATGTAAATTTCGTAATTCAAAGGAAGTCGAATTGTCGGATTTTTATTTATCTTTGACAACAGTATCACGGACTTCCATAACATCTATTATTCAAACGTTTTATTTATTTCTCTAGTAATTATTTTAGGATTTGTTGTGTCTCCGTCTCTCTTTGCTAAACTAACTAAGTTATCTCTTCTTTCTCTATCGCTCTCCTTCCTCGCCTGAATGCTGCATGCTAGATAGTATTTCTGACAATATATACAATGCTTCTTACATTCTTAGTTTGCTAACCGAATTCATGGTCATCATCAAAAAGAGTACCCCAAAATGCCAAATACAGGTAGGGGCTGTTAAAATCAAGCAGGTACGAAATTTTAAATATCTGGGAAGTGTTCTAACTGAAGACGGAAAGTGCGACACAGAAATCCAAAGGCGAATTGACATGGCGAAAGACGCGTTCCAGAAGCTGAGTAAAGTATTAAGACACAGGAAACTTTCACTAGAAGCAAAGAAGAGAGTACTGCATCGATATGTGATGTCAGTTCTTCAATATGGCAGTGAATGTTGGACACTATCAAAAAAGATGAAGGGAAAACTTGAAGCAATTGAAATGTGGTTCTACAGAAGGATGCTGCAGATATCGTGGACCAAGTATGTGAGCAATGATGAGATGTTGCAAAATATGGAAACGAAAAGGAAATGAATATTCAGCACCAGGAAGAGACAAATGAAGTTCCTGGAGCATGCAATGAGGAAGGAGGACTGGAGAACTTGATACTAACCGGCCAGATAGAAAGAATAAGGGACAGAGGAGAGCAGCGGATAACATATTTGAAGGACCTGAGCAGGTGGATGACAGAAGGGGGACTACAGGAGAAAGCATGCTAAGCCACCAGGGATATGGAGACGTGGAAGGCGATGATCGCCTACATCCTGAAGGGATAGGGTACATAGAAAAAGAATATATATATATATATATATATTTTTTTTTTTAATCATTTCACCCCAAGCAGGGCATTCCACTGCCACTATTGCGCTTGGGAGAGGTAAATAGGAAGAGTGGTTAGATATAGGAAATGTCAGAAGGGGGGTGATAGACAGTTGGGTGGGTGGGAAGAGTGTTTGAAAGAATGGAAGTTAGTTTGTTAGGATGTGTCTATTGACCTTACATTTAAACTCCTGGAGATTGTTGCGGTCGAGGAAGAAGTCATGTGGAAGAGAATTCCAGAGTCGGGAAGTGCTAGAAAAGAAACTGTTGGAGTAGAAGTTACGGTTGCATTTTATCGGTTTCACTGTAAAAGGGTGGGATCTAGTTGCTAATCTTGTATCTTGTGCAAATTCGAACCTAGGGGGCACCAGTGATCTAAGTTCATCGGAGCAGAAGCCTTGAAAGTATTTATAGAAGAGACACAGGGAAGCCACGTCGCGCCGGTGAGAGAGAGACTGCAGGCGGTCTGCTAAGTCGGTATCGATCACATTACAGACACTCTGCTGTACCTTGTCTAGAAGCCCAAGGAGAATAGCAGGGGCACCCGACCAGATATGGCAACAGTATTCAATGCACGGGCGGATGGTAGATTTATAAATGTGCAGGATAGATTCAGACGGAAAAAACCTCCAGGCCCTGCACAGAGAACCGACTTTCATAGCAGCGGATTTAGCAATGGATTCGATATAGTCATTCCACTTGAGGTCCGCTGAAAGTGTGAGACCAAGGAGGCGTAGTGTTTTACTCTCTGGGGAGGCAAGCCTGGTCCAGGCTAATAGGAGGTAGGTGCGATTGTCTATGATGATTAATTGATAGTAGCTTCGTTTCAGAAGCATTAAAATTTACGAGCCATTTCTTACCCCAGTCCACTACGGATTGGAGGTCCTTTCCAGGCTTGGCTGCAAGGTTAGCTTTATCGCCCGCACCAGATTTTTGGTCTAGGCGAGAATAAACTGTGGTGTCATCGGCGTACATACCTACTTGGCATCTTATGGTATCAGGGAGATCATTAATGTAGATCAGAAAGAGCGTAGGACCTAGGATAGAGCCTTGAGGGACACCCGCGTTCGTATGGTAGTTCTGGGAGGCATGTTCGTTTAATACCACTTTCAATGTGCGGTTAGATATGAATGATTGGATTAGTTCAAACAATTGTCCAGCTATACCATAGCTCCGCAGTTTGCATAGAAGGCCAGCATGCCAAACTCTGTAGAACGCTTTAGAGATATCCAAGGCAACGGTTCGGGCTTCACCATTCCTATCGAGTGCCTGATATACGTACTCGGTGATGGTCGTTAGCATATCAGCAGTAGACCTGGTGAAGCGGAAGCCATACTGTTTGTCTGAGAGGAGCCCGTGGGCCGTGAGATGCTGAGCGACCTCGGCGTTGGTAACGGCTTCGAACACTTTGCCAAAAGATCGGAAGAAGGCTGATAGGTCGGTAATTTGCGGGGTCCGAGGTTTCTCCAGTGTTTTTAAATATAGGAACTACAGAGGAAGATTTCCAAAAGGCAGGAAAGCAGGAAGCAGATAGGCAGGAGTTGTAGAGCTTAGAAAATACAGAGGAAAGTTCAGGGGCACATTTCTTTAAGACTATGACTGGGATTCCGTCCCCAAGTTTTGAGATTATCTTAGAGACAAGCGAGGATGGAATATGGACGTCATTCAGCTGAGCATCAGTTCTGGGTGGGAAGTCGGGTGTAAAAAATCCAGACGAGTCCAATCTCGAATTATTCGAGAATCTGCTGGCAAAGCATTCAGCCTTGTCCGCTGGGGAGGTGAGGACCTCAAAATTTTTTATGCCAACTGTTTATAAAAAATTATAATATGGGTATAAAATGAGGGATCAAATTTATATTATGATCAATGTATAAACTGGTCCCTCATTTTGTGGCCATGCTAGTTTCTATACATTTATATTCTAGATTTATGGGCTTGAAAAGTGATATGGCACAGCGGGGTTTGGGTGATGTAACAGGAGAAAGCGTGCTAAGAGCCACCAGCGATAAGGAGACGTGGAAGGCTATGATCGGCTACGTCCTGAAAAGACACGGCACATAAAAGAAGAAGAATGTATATGTGTTCCGTGACTTCAGTGCCCAGTGCTGTCACTGATTTTGCTGGAATTAAGACGCTGAATTTCTCAATCAGTCTCTAACGCAAGTGGTTCATTTTCCCACGCGTTTGTACATGATTCATTTCTATATCTCTTTCTTACTTCTATCCCAGATCCTTGTCATTTTATGCAGCTTTGCCCTTTTAGCAAACCTGATGTTGCTGTTTTGTCAGTAAATATTACTTTCTAATACCTTTCTATTCACGGACCTCTTTCCAGCAGAATATCCTTCAGATATCAGTGAGCAGACTGAGACTTCTTCTGCGATATTCTTTGCAATGTCCCTTGGAACAAAATGTTTACTACCTCTGCACCTGTAATGTCCTCTCCTTGGTAAAAGACGTCATCCATGCTTTCATCCTAGCTAAAAAATTTCTGCTTTAACCCGTTTCTTTTCTTTTCTTGCTTACTTGGCTGCCATCGCCCACAGGAATCGCTTCTTCCATGTTATCGAACCGTCACGTCTGATCACAATAGGCAGCTCTTTATCCTTGTTCGTAATAAATGTAAGCGTGTCCGAAAGGTTGCTAAGCTATAGTTTGCTGATAGATTAAAGCAGCATATATCATCTCGCAAGTTTGGTTCTAAAAATTACTGGCGGCTCTGCAGAGTTTACTGGAAAATCCTCGATTCTTCCTCTGTTCAATGAATTCGAAATCTTCACATCTGTAGCAGAGAAGATCAAGCATTTTGCTCACAAGTTCTGACTACACATTTGTTTCGTCTTAAGTATTCACACTCAATTTCCCACCTAGGGTCAATCGAGTAATATATATATATATATATATATATATATATATATATATATATATAAGAAAAAGTTAAGGCAGACACGTTATTTCATGGTAAATCGGAAGCATATGCCTATTTCAGGCTAACCATCATCAGCTTTCATCTTTATTGTACAGAACATGTTATATAGCTCTATCACTGGTCTGTAACATAATTTCTAAGCTTGACTTCCATATGGTAATCAGCTGGCTTCAGTCCTCTCCCTACTCTCTACAACTATTGACTCACTTCTTGCTTTCCTGCTTGTTGGAAGACCTCCTCTATAATTTACTTTTTTAAGAAGACTAGAGAGCCCGCTGACCCCTTTAATTATCGTTCAATTAACTTCTTGCCTATTTTGGCAAGGTATTAAAATATATTAACAATGTAGAAATCGTTAAACATCTCACATCTCACAACCATCTCTTTGACAAACAATATGGCTTCGGTTTCGCCAAATCAACCGTTGATATGCTAACGACCTTCACTGAATATATATTCCAGGGAAGCTCGAGCTGTTGCTCTTGATATTTCGAAAGCATTTGACATGGTCTGGTATCCTGGTCTTATGTGCAAGCTCCAGAGCTATGGTATTTCTGGATGATTGTTTGATTTAATCCAGATATTCCTATCAAATAAGAAAATAAAGGTTGATTTGAATTTCCTCATTCCAGATCGTTTCACAAAAACGCGAGCGTCCCTCAAGGCTCTATCCTAGATCCTACGCTTTATCTGATCTTCATATTCCTGATATTCCTGATATGATCAATACCCAAGTTGGCATCTATGCAGGGGGCACCATCATTTAAGACTGTCTCTGTAAGGAATCTGCCAAAGCTGACAAAACAAACTTGGCTGCTGTGCTTAAAGAAAACCCGCATTGAATGGTGTAGAAAATCTAATCTGAACTCATTTATAAATGGAACTTTGTCTGTGTGTGTGCGTGTGTCTGTGTATGTGTATATCCGTCACATATAGACTCCGAAACGGCTGAACCGATTTTCTTGAAAATTTACACAGTTGTACTATAAGCGTCCTGCGAGTGTTAGCTAGATTTGTGTCGAGGTACCCCCGATAAATATCGAAAATCGATAATCGAAAAATCGGCTTATAGAAGGAGTGGTCTGATTTTTACTCAAATTTGATTCACACTTAGACAAAGACATGAGAAACGATATTCAGAAGTTTCAAGGTTGCAGTTCTTAGAATAGTGCAGGAAATCGATAATATATATATATATAAAAGGCAAAATGTTTGTGTGTGTGTGTGTGTGTGTGTGTGTGTGTGTGTGTGTGTGTGTGTATCTGTTTATCTGCCTGTATGTCTGTATTTTTTCAGCCCATTTATTTTAGTTTTTGCTTCGGTTTTGGCTCTAAGTAGGTATAGTTGTAGTTCTTAGTCCCAGCTATGATACCATTTACTCAGAGGACTTATTTAGCCTTCAATATTCAGTTTACGGCGAAAAAAACTTATTTGATATCGATACCAGAAAATTAAAATTTGACTTACATCCATTCATTTTTCTTTCGCTTTAAATGGAAACAAATATTGCTTTTTAGTTTTTTGTGCCAACGTCCAAAATGTCTCAGCTCCAGGACCATGGATTAGTGTTAAAGCTTTCATTACACCCGAGCAATACGGGGCTATACTGATAGTAGCTAGTAAATTTTAATGCATTCAAAGAGAACTGCTCTCCTGTCACCAGCATAAAGAACCATTCCGGCCTACCATTAAAATGGTTGATCCTACCCTCTTAGAAAGCAACACAATGCTTATCTCTGGCGTCACTCACACAAATGACCTAAAATTGAATGACTACATTGAATCCATAGCTGCATCTAGAGTGAGGCCAAGGAGGTGCAGCCCGTTGCTCTCTAGGAGACTAGCGTTATCCATCCTAATGGTAGGCAAGAATGATTCGCTATAGTGGTTATAGGAAGCATTAATATTTACAAGTCATTTTCTACCTCATTCTGTTCATTTTATATGCACAAACACTCTTTTGTGTATTTGAAGAGTGGGCGACTTTGTAAACAGTAGCGACTCCGGCATATACGCATCGCTCATTCAATAATGAATTAGAGCACTCTAGCTATTGGGCGTGTTTATACGCGCTAAAAAGAATGGTTCTTTCTGCTGAACGCTCATGGCCTAGCGGTAGAATCGCCGACTGACGCCGATTCGGTCGGGTTTCATTCCTGGGTTAGGAAGCGATCAGAGTCTAACCGTACTGATGAGCTGTGATGCAGCGAAACAGATCTGTCTGCGGATGTCTATATATATATATATATATATATATATATTCACGAAGATTATCATATCTTGACCCAAACCAAACCGCCAACTTCTTAATTGATAAACTGGTTCTTGAAAATAATTTGTCAAATACTAAAATATTTACCCAATACAAGATGAATTATTCATTCATGGTGGAGGGTTCTTCATTTTGGTTATAGTAATGCAGATTATGTATGGCATAAAAAATGACCTTAGATTTAAAGAAATCAAGACTTTCGTAATCTTGAAGCATACTCTCGGGAGTCTGTTTCACAACGAAACTGTTGCTCTGGGAAAATGAGTGGAAGAGATTTTTTTTTTTTTTTTTTTTTTTATAAGCGTTTCACCCCGAGCAAGGCATGTCACTGCCACTACTGTGCAGGGGGCTACGTAGAGTGGAGAAAGGCTGATTAAATATAGGAAATAACAGAGGGTGGGTGATAGGCGGGTGAGGATACCGAGAATGAGGGTTGGGTAGATGAGAGTGTTGTGAGAATAGTTGGGAGTTAGTGTGATAGGAGGTGTCTATTGACCCTACATTTAAACACCTGGAGATTGTAACTGTCGGGAAAGCAGACTTGTGGAAGGGAGTTCCACAGGCGGGAAGCGCGAGAAAAGAAGCTGTTGGAGTAGAATTTACGGTTACATCTTATTTGTTTAACTGTAAAAGGGTGGGACCTAGTTGCTAATCTAGTATCTCGTGTAAATTCGTGCTTAGGCGGCACCAGTGATCTAAGCTCTTCGGAGCAGAAGCCATGAAATTACTTGTAGAAGAGACACAGGGAAGCTACATCACGCCGGTGTGAGAGCGGCTGCAGCCGGTCTGCCAAGTCAGTATCAACCACGTTACAGATCCTCCTTTGTATTTTGTCAAGAAGCCCAAGGAGAGCAGCAGGGGCACCCGACCAGATATGGCAGCAATATTCAATACACGGGCGAATGGTAGATTTGTATATGTGCAGAATAGTTTCAGGTGGGAAAAATTTCCGGGACCTGCACAGGGAGCCGACTTTCATAGCAGCAGATTTGGCAATGGATTCAATATAGTCATTCCATTTGAGGTCCGCCGAGAGTGTAAGGCCAAGGAGGCGTAGTATTTTACTCTCTGAGAGGCTAGCCTGTCCCATGCTAATGGGAGGTAGATGCGATTGTCTATGGTGGTTAGTTGATAACAGCTTTGTTTTGGAGGCATTGAAATTTACCAACCATTTCCTACCCCAGGTCACTACGGATTGGAGGTCCCTTTCAAGTGCGGCAGCGAGGTTCACTTTGTCGTCCAGACCTGGTTTCTGATCGATGCGGGAGTAGATTGTTGTGTCGTCGGCATACATGCCAACTTGGGATCTAATGGTGTCGGGGAGATCATTAATGTAGATCAGAAATAGCGTGGGACCTAGGATAGAACCTTGAGGGACGCCTGCGTTCGTCTGGTAGTTTTGAGAGGCATGACCATTTAATACCACCTTTAATGTGCGGTTAGAGAGGAAGGACTGGATATTCAAAAATATATCTGGGGCCAGATTTTAAAAGGCTGTCGAAAATGACCGCAAAATATTAATATCAATATGCCGTCTGAAATGACGGCAACATATATTGTGTACCTATTAGTTATCTTACATATATATATATATATATATATATATATATATATATATATATATATACAACGGTCTTTAATATAATAGAGAGGCATATATTCTTCAATAATTGATGACAATTATTACAAAAAAATAATACGACACTGTTAAAAACAAAGACGTGGCAAGAACATTCATAACTGGCAGTAAAGTTTAAAAACTGGTAGTAACATCCCGGGATGTGATAAACAGAGAAAGAATAGTGCAAGAAATGACTCTTAACACTGAGTATATATGAAGAGAAATTTATCATACCTATGTACAATGAACCAAATACAAGTACACCAACGAACAGTTAACACGGATAACAATTAAGAAGGCAATGTCTCTGCATAGGACGTATACGTCCGTCTTGAGAAGAAGACTGCCGTCTAGTGACGTCTAACTCTCGTCTAAAGCCGATGGCTTTCGACTACTCTCGTATAATGACGAATAATCTCGTATAATCACGAACACTCTCGATTATTCCCGAGCACTCTCGATCAACCTCTAGTTCGTTCCCGTCTAGGCCTTTTATAACCCGGGCCATACCCATTCCTGGGTAGGACAGGATATTTCACTACAACATTAAGTAATGAACTAAGCCGACGCTGCTTCGGTATTGTCTATCTAGTAAACTGAGCCGATGCTGCTCGCCATTGTCTCTGAAATGATCTAAGCCGACGTTGTCTCGCTATTGTCGCTGTAATGAACTGAGCCGATGCTGCCTCGCCATTGTCTCTGAAATGATCTGAGCCGACGTTGTCTCGCTATTGTCGCTGTCATGAACTGAGCGGATGCTGCCTTGCTATTTCATCTCTCCTCATAAGCGTGACTATATATATATATATATATATATATATATATATATATATTCCAAGTGAAGAGAACTCAAGTTTTTTTTTATTTTATTTTGAGTACTCTGGTATTTATTTTATTATGAACAGTGCTCAATATAATGAGTATTATAGAGCTTAATATATTATAATTATATAGTTATGTATCAATTTTACATTGCGACATGAAAATTTCTATGTTTCGAGATAGGTTCTCATCATCAGGCAATGTTGATGCGGTTGTGCATATGATTTACATTTAAATGACAAAATCTTTTGGTTTGTTGTGAATGTATGTGGGTGTTTTTTGTGGCTAATCAGAATTCGAGAAAACTTCCATGTCGCAAAGTAAAATTGATACATAACTATATAATTATATTATATATATATATATATATATATATATATATGTGTGTGTGTGTGTGTGTGTGTGTGTGTGTGTGTGTGTGTGTGTGTGTGTGTGTAATGCACATAGTAATTAATATAACACAGAGGATTATTTACAGCACTCACAGCTAAACACAATCACACGCATCTCTCCCTCTTTAATTGTCTGTCTGTCTCTCTCTCTCTCTCTCTCGCTTTCTCTTTTGCATACACACTTACTCTCTCTTTTTCTACACACCCCTTTGTTGAGAATAGCGACACATCGTCAGCATCATAAGTATTATTGCACCCGTTTACTAAGAAATAGATATCTACGGTGGTGAGGTGCAAACCTCACGCCAAGTTGATTGAAATTTACAGTGGTTTTTCTCCTATACGAGCTGTCAACCTATAACCAAGAACTAATTTCGCCCTACTGTTTAACCCATACTTTATGGGGAAAAGCAGTGTGGTCTTAAATTTGCCATATACATTTGTCCGATATTTATAATTATCTGCCTCTTTTCAGACAAGCAATATAGCTTTCGTTTCTCCAGGTCAACTTCTACTCCATTAACGATAATTGTGGAATGATTTTGTCAGTCATTAGACACAAATATTGAAGCCCAAGCAGTTGCTTTGGATTTCTAGAAATCGATTGATTACTCGTGTCGGGGTTTTTTCTTTGAGCTGCGTGCTGACTCGGTCCGAACTCTTTTGACTGATGTTCATGCACTTTGCTCTTTCTTTTTTTAAAACCGTTTTTACCTTTCTTCGTAGATTCGTGGAAGGTTTTTCGACACGAGTATAGTTATAATCTCATATATATATATATATATATATATATATATATATATATATTGGTAATTTTTCTCTGATATTAGGTATTATAATTATCGAAGAGTGGTTTGCCTATGTGCGCATTTGACAGCTTGCTTCAGTATTAAAGAAAGTGCTATGCAAAACAAAATATATTGAATCAATGAACAGACCGCTGTTCATCAGCTCGATATGTATTTCCCCTTTTTCCCAAGGGCTTCAGCGCGAAGTGAATATCAGAAGCGACGCCAAAAATTCATGTACGGTTCACTTGCTCCGTATTCTGTACTTATAACCCCACCTTATACTGTATCATTAATTAAGCCACAGCGCCACACAGACACATGCACACGCACACACACGCACACATATACACATATATATATGGTTTATACATATATATATATGTGTGTGTGTGTGTGTATGTGTGTGTGTGTGTGTGTGTGTGTGCATGTGTATTATATATATGGTTTCACTTTCATAATTGTATTTTTAAACGTTTTTTTACTATATTTACTAATTAATATCATTTTTTCTGTGTATCTTCATTCATTTTCTCTGTCTATTTCACTTCTATTTTCACTTTACAATTATATTCCACTTTTGCTTTCACTTACTTATTCGCTTCAACTTTCACTTTCGCTTTCATTTTTTTTTAATTATACATACTATTTTCAACTGCAATCACTTGCTCTACACCAGTAAGCCAGTTGTATTTCTTTATCCCCTTCATTCATTTCCTTTCTTTTCTCTTCACTTTCTTAAAATCCATTGGCAGTTTCTTTATTTGTTTATTTTTCCCAATTACACCTGTCAACGTTATGCGCATTTTCCATTCAACCATTTCATGCCATCTATACGATAACTGAGTGCTTCGCCATCTATTTCTCTTTTTTAGTGCTTAAAGCCACCCACCAATGAGTTCACGCTACTCTAACCTAAATCTGACCTAGTCCTGCTTAATATGACCCTGTCTCTCTTCAGCTATCCACGTACTGCTGTCAGATAAACTTGTTGAATTTCTGCATCAAGTCTGTGAGCACAGGTCCCTAAAGAGTCGCTGTCAGCTGAGGTACCGCATCGCTACAAAGTATTAGATTATATTAGCAGTTGTCTGCCCGCTCGACAACGGCAGACCAGCTAATGTCAATGCTTCCGTCGTAATAAACATTAGCATGTTTGTTGCTTGGTTTTATTTTGGGGGTTTGGCTTTGGGATTTGAAATTTGTTCTGTTCGTTTTTTTATGCGTTTGGATGATGTTTATTTTTTTTCCATCGACTTGAGTACTTTTTTCCTGCCAGTTACTTTTTCACCTCTATTCTTCTCAATCTCAACATTTCTATTAAATATATTTCTCTCATCTATATCTTTATTGCTTTAACATTCCCTCTCCATTTCTTTTTTACTCACTCTCTCTCTCTCTCTCTCTCTCTCTCTGTATCTCTCGCTCTGTCTGCTTCCCTCTACTTCTTCTTCTTCTTCTTCTTTGCAACCAAGTTTCGCCACAACTCCACAACAAATTTGCGAAGAAGATCCACAAAAGAAATATGCAATATAGTATTTTGATAAATTGGGCTTCTTCTTCTATGGGCCTTGTCCTTTCAGGACGTAGGCAATCATGGCCTTCCACGTCTCCCTATCCCTGGTGGCTCTTAGTACGCTTTCTCCTGTAACACCTCGCAACCCCCGTTCTGTCATCCATCTGCTCAGGCCCTTCAAATATGTTATTTGCTGCTTTCCTCTGTCGATTTTTCCGTCTTTCTGGCCTGATGGTCTCAGGTTCTCCAAGCGCTCCTTCCTCATTGGATGTCCCAGGAACTTCAGTTGTTTCTTCTTGATGCTCAATATTCATTTCCATTTCATTTCCATTATTTCCAACACCTGCCTGGTCCACGATATCCGCATCATCCTTCTGTAGAACCATATTTCAGTTGCTTCAAGTTTTTCCTTCATCTTTGTTGATATTGTCCAACATTCACTGCTATCCTTGTCGAAATGTTCAAATTCTTTGATTTGCCATAGCTTTCCGTTAATATTACATGAAATATTTACCAGTATTACTTTCTATGTCACCCTTTCTATTTCATTTTTTCTATTCATTAATGTTTTATCTGTTTCTCTTTCTTCTCTACTTCATTTTCATCGTTTTATTTCTATGACTATCTCTTTCTGTCTTTCTCTTTCTAACACTCTCATTATGTTTTTTCTGTCTGCATCTTTTTTACACCCTCTTTTTTTTCTGTCTTACGATCTAGTTATTTCTTTCATTCTATCTTCCTTTCTTCTTCTATGTCTCTCTTTATCTCTCTTTCATTCTGTTTTTCTTTATATCCACACATACACACTCACACACACATCTTTCTTTCAATTTTCACTTATCTCATTTACTTATTTCTCTTTAAAAATAGAAGAATCTAATTTTTTAAAGAGATCTTATTGACATATATAACCCTCTCTTTACTTACATAATACTTTTTGAAAATACACACATTCATATTTACAAATATGAACAAATACTTATAAAGATACACACACACACACACAGCGAACACACACACACACACACACACACACACACACACATATATATATATATATATATATATATATATATGTAAAAGTGTATGTATATAATTATAAATATCAATATATATGTGTAATTTATTATATATATTCTATTATTTATATATTATATATGCGTGGTGCTTATTTGAAAGCGCTCAGACAAACAAAGAGTTTGTCTGACGATCGCAACAGCGTGAAACCAAGGGTTACAAACTCACATCTATCTATCTATCTATCTATCTATCTATCTATCTATCTATCTATCTATGTGAGCCTGTTGATTATCTATCTATCTATCTATCTATCTATCTATCTATCTATCTATCTATCTATCTATCTATCTATGTGAGCCTGTTGATTATCTATCTATCTATCTATCTATCTATCTATCTATCTATGTGAGCCTGTTGATTATCTATCTATCTATCTATCTATCTATCTATCTATCTATCTATCTATCTATCTATCTATCTATGTGAGCCTGTTGATTATCTATCTATCTATCTATCTATCTATCTATCTATCTATGTGAGCCTGTTGATTATCTTATCTATCTATCTATCTATCTATCTATCTATCTATCTATCTATCTATGTGAGCCTGTTGATTATCTATCTATCTATCTATCTATCTATGTGAGCCTGTTGATTATCTATCTATCTATCTATCTATCTATCTATCTATCTATCTATCTATCTATGTGAGCCTGTTGATTATCTATCTATCTATCTATCTATCTATCTATCTATCTATCTATCTATCTATCTATCAGATCGTCTTGAATAACCCACCGAGGACGAACTCAGAGGGGAAGTAAAAAATAAAGAAACAAACAAGGTACATGAACAAAAATCAAATACTCGTATGGGAAAAAATTACCCTGACGAGCCGTAGGGTGGAACCTAGGTAGGTTTGTTGGCTCTTGCATAGATTTTCTGTGTGTATATATACAGTGAAATATGGTTTACTGCCTGATGATGGTGCACTGAGCACCGAAATTTGATAGGTTTAGAGTTGCACTATGCCATTTGTCATAATAATAATAGCTATATATCTATAAATGGTCTACATCTGTATTGAGCACTTTATATAAAGTAAATATTAAAAAGTGGAATATATATCCATTAGTTATATATATATATATATATATATATATATATATATATATATATATATATATAATAATTTAGATTTTAGTCATAATCAAATTAGACTAGTACTCAGTTCAACACATTTATGTATATTTTTTTATTTGTAAATAAGTTATTTACGCAACCTAGGTTTTAACTTCCTGCGATTGTTAATAACTGATTTTGCATCATTTTTCAAATTACAAACGGGAATTTTTTTAAAAAGTCGAAAATGTTTACAATCATGGAATTGTAACTTAAGGTTCTTAAAACACTTTTCTCCACAGATGTATGAACCTAGTATGTATTTATAGGTTGGTTACAATGTACGTTGTGGTGCATTGGATATCGACTCGGAACGAGAAATCGGGGAGCCGAGTACGAATTCCAGCCGAATTCATTGCATTCACTTACGTTTGAGGCTTCTACTGGACATAAAGTTGGTGATCAGTTTTATATAGTTTTGAAGTGATAAACTGATCCCCCACTAATAATAACTTAATAATATAATACAGATCTCCCCATTCTACTTATGAGTCAAATAATGGAACAAATTTGGTTTTATAGCCTTGGCTGGCAACCAATTTATCGCAGAAAGCAATGGCAACCTACTGCGGTATAATCTTCTGCCCATTCAGTCATGTCTCTTTCGAGACATGATCGCCCAAGCGTGTGTCATGTATGGCACTTAACTGACTGATATATCGATATTATTTCTGATTTTTTTCTTCAATAATTTTTGTTTCTGGAAAAAACATAACGGCTAATTTTTCCTCTTGGCACAATCTGCAGACATTACCAGCCATGGTTTGGCTTTTTTTACTAGTGGATTTGTCTCTATTAAGAAGAATGTTTTCGGAAAAATCCCTGTTTGTACGTTCGAAAATCGGTTATTATAAATCGCCTGGAAACATCGGAAGGTCGAAACCTAGGTTGCAGAAAAAAACTCATTCCAAATGAATATATATCGTTCATTCAGTAATTAATTCAAACACTCTCGGTCACTGGCGTGTGTTTACATTGTATATAACACGCTAAAGTCCGTCTTCCTTAACCAGGTCCCCATAGCTCAAAGGTAGAATCTGATGTCAAAAATGAATGGTGAAATTGTGTTATATAGGCTTGATTTGACTTTGTTTAATCATTTATGGTCGAGTAGACTAAGACGCGACAGAACAATTTGTGGTTTCCCTTCTGTTGATAGGGGTCGCGGCTTCGAATCCTGCCGAATAACACACATTTTCGTAACAAATATTATCTTAAATAACTCTGAGATTAACAAAGACAGCCAACCAAGAAGCATGCTCCAGGATTGAACAGAGGTTAGTTATCGAGTTTTTGGTTGCTGAAGGGTGCAAACCAGCTGAAATTCATAGGAGAATATCAGCTGTGTATGGTGCCACATGTTTCAGCCAAAAAATGTCTACAGTGGGCTAAATTGTTTACAGAGGGACGGAGCACTGTTGAGGATGAAGAGAGGCCTGAGAGGCCTAAAGAAGTGAGGTCTCCTGAAGTGATCGAATCAGTCAATGACCTCATTCAGTCTGACAGAAGGGTGACAGTGGATAACATTGCAAGGACATTGAGCCTATCTGTTGGGACAGCACACAAAATTGTCCATGATGACCTTGCCTACTCGAAGGTCGTCTGCCCGTGGGTGCCAAAAATGCTTACTGCAGAGAACAAACAGAAGAGGTGGGCTAGAAACTGCTCCCTCATCACTCTTACAGCCCAGACTTTGCCCCCTCAGACTTTCACCTGTTTGGTCCCTTGAAAGCCTTTACGAGAGGCACGAAGTTTGAAAGTGACGATGAAGTCAGAAGTGCTGTAAGCGATTGGCTGAAACATTACGCTGAGGAAATACGGAAGCTTGTGCATGTATGGGAAAAGTGTATGACACTGCTGGGAGACTATGTTGAAAAATAAAAAGTAAGCTTCTGTCTGTATTAGAAGTCCTTATACCGAAAAATTTAACTTATTGAATGATCATGGTAGATGTCCTTATACCGAAAAATTCACCTTATATATTGAATGACTCTTGTAGAAGTCCTTATACCGAAAAATTCACCTTATTTATTAAATGACCCTCGTAGAAGTCTTTATACCGAAAAATTCACCTTATTTATTGTATGATTCTCTTAATAGTCCTTACACCAAAAAGTTCACCTTATTTATTGAATGACCCTCGTAGAAGTCCTTATACCGAAAAATTCACCTTATTTATTGAATGACCCTCGTAGAAGTCCTTATACCGAAAAATTCACCTTATTTATTGAATGACCCTCGTAGATGTCATTATACCGAAAAATTCACCTTATTTATTGAATGACCCTCGTAGATGTCATTATACCGAAAATTCACCTTATTTATTGAATAACTCTCGTAGAAGTCTTTATATCGAAAAATTCACCTTATTTATTGAATGATCCTCTTTGAAGACTTTATACCGAAAACTTCACCTTATTTATTGAATGACCCTCGTAGATGTTCTTATAACGAAAATTCACCTTATTTATTGAATGACCCTCGTATATCCCTAAGATACAAATCTATTAAAAATAATAATGAAACTCAATAAAGTCAAATCCACCAGTGAATTCATATAAGTGTTTGAAATAAACAATTCTGCACTTTTCTCGTTATCTCATTTCTCAGCAATGAGAAATTGAATTTTAAAGTTTATCGAAAACTCCCAAACAAAAACCAATTGAGCAACTTCTAATTTCACCAAAACCCAAAAATGAAATCTGTACTAATCATAGGATTTTACCTCAGAGATCTTCGGATATGTCACCCTAAATACCGAAATGAAGAAGAGATATCTATTGAGGAATATTTCTACCACTAAGCCAAACTTAAAATTAAGAACAGACACCGCCAATAACATTTCTAACAGAATTAATAACTTTCCCCTCCAATAGCCATTCGACTAAAATGACAAACAAATTAGTCATCTCTCATACTACGATCGTTACCACCCAGCTCCAAAAAATCGGAAGTATAAATAAGAAGAAAACTAAATTCAGCACTAATTCAAATGCTTTGGGTGATCATGTCTCGAAAGAGACATTACTGACTGGGCAGAAGATTATCCCACAGTAGGTTTCTATTGGTTTCTGCGGTAAACTGGTTGCCGACCAATGCTATAGAACCCAATCTGTCCTATATAGAGAGAGAAGAAATGGACCATATTATTAAGTAGTAATTAGTGGAGGATCAGATTATTACTTCATAACAATAGAAAACCGATCCCCCACTTTATGCCCAGTAAAAGCCTTAATCATGTCTCCAATTATTATATTCAGTTAGGTAAATGCCATACGTGATACACGTTTGAGCGATCATCTCTCGAAAGACATTACCGATTGGGTAGAAGATTTTTCCGTAGTAGGTTGCCATTGCTTTCTGTGGTAGACTAGTTGCCATCCAAGGTAATAGAACCCGATCCGTCTTCTTATTTAACCCATAACTGGAGGGAAGAGACGCAGTAATATCTTTTCCAAAGGTATTTGTGCGTAAGTGAATGCAAGGAATTCAACGGCAATCTGAACTCGGGGAAGACATTACGTGATCAAAAAGCCTGCATCTACGAAGAAAAAAAGACTCGTGTCTGGACAAATGATCTCTATCCTTTTACATCGAAACGGTTTTGAACGTAACTTTGATTTCGCTAATACTTTTCTAACTATTTTTAATATGCAAATTATTCAAGAAGAAAGATATACACGTTCTTTAAGAAGAACATGCAAACTTAATAATAATATAATGACCAACAACAAACACATGCCTAAAACATTACTTTACATCGATATCTTTCCATGAAATCCCTCTTAACGAATATAACTTAATTCTAATACAAGCAATCAGTCAGTTAAGTGACATGCGTGATACACGCTTGGGCGATCATGTCTCGAAAGAGACGTGCCTGACTGGGCAGATGATTATCCCGCAGTAGGTTGCCGACCAAGGCTATAGAACCCAGTCTGTCCTGTTATTTGACTCATAGCTAGAGGGAGAAGAGATGTATTATATTATGACGTAGTAATTAGTGGGGGATCAGTTTATTACAATAGAAAGCCGATCCCCCACTTTATGACCAGTAGACGCCTTAACCATGATTTAAACTATTATATTCAGTCAGTCTTAACCATGATTTAAATTATTATATTCAATCAGTCAGTTAAGTGCCATACGTGATGCACGCTTGGGCAATCATGTCTCTAAAGAGACATGACTGACTGGGCAGAAGATTATCCCGCAGTAGGTTGCCATTGCTTGCTGCGGTAGACTGGTTGCCGACCATGACTATAGAACCCAGTCTGTCCTGCTATTTAACCCATAACTGGAAGGAAGAGACGGATTAATACCTTTCCAAAGGGTATTTGCGCGTAAGTGAATACAATGGATTCAACTGGAATTTGTACTCGGCTCCCCGGTTTCTCGTTCCGAGCCGATATACACTGGACCACAACGCACATCCGTTGCAATACACGCTTAAAAGATCAAACAAGAATCTTTTGGCACCCCGCTGTGTGAAACAGTAAACACGTACACACGTACACAATTACGAACTCAAATTAACATATGAAGCCTACATTGACATATACTTATGCTCACAAATATTTATAGAGATCTATCTACGGTTTTAATGCACGTGACACATATCGAACTAATGAGAACTGAACTACAAATATCGAAATATACGACAGTCCTGTCTCTTTGGTCGTTTTTTTTTCTCAATCACTGACGATGGTTTAATAAAATTGAAACATTTTAGACTGATAAAGAAACAAAGAACAGAGTACTGGTTTGCTATGGTGTTGTCAGTTCTTCAATATGGCAGTGAATGTTGGACAATATCTTCGAAGATGAAGGAAAAACTTGAAGCAGCTGAAATGTAGTTCTACAGAAGAATGCTGCGGATATAAAGCGGGGAATAAGTTCCATATTACACTCAATATATAAACCGACTCCTCACTTTGTGATCATATCAGTTTCTATGCATTTATATTCCTGAGATCCAAAAGCACAAGGATGCACTCCAGGAGCTAAGAAGAGTATTAGGAAACAGGACAATTTCACTAGAAACAAAGAGGAGAGTACTGGAATGCTATGTGTTGTCTGTTCTTCCATATGGCAGTGAATGTTGGACAATATCATCAAAGATGAAGGAAAAACTTGAAGCAACTGAAATGTGGTTCTACAGAAGGATGCTGTGAATATCATGGATCGAGCACGTGAGAAACGATGAGGTCTTGCAAATGATGGAAACGAAAAGAAATTAATACTGAGCATCAGGAAGAGACGAAGAGAGTTCCTGGGGCATGCAATGAGGAAGAAGGGCTGGAACTAACAGTGAAGTGCGAGAGAAGAAGCTGCAGGAGTAGAATTGTCGTCTGCATTTGGCTAACCTGACTGTGAATGGGTGGGACCCAGTTGCCATTCTGGTTGCACGAGTAAACACCTGTTGAGGAGGCACCAGTGACTTAAATTCGTCTGAGCAGAAGCCATGAAAGTACTTATAGAACAGACAAAGGGAGGCCACATTTCGTCGGTGGGGAAGTGGCTGTAGTCGAGCCGCCAAGTCAGCACCTATCACGTTACTAATTCTATATTGAAAATTTATTCTTTGTATTTCACGTGATGAGTTAATTCACTAATCCTCTATCTTAATCTTGCGGACCTCCTGTGGTCCGCGGGCCACAGTTTGAAAACCCCCCTGCTCTTGACCGCTTAACCACGAAGAACTATGCTTCTGCTATGTATTTAAAGATTTTTGATAAAATCCAAAGAATCTGCAATGTTCTTCTTCTTCTTCTTCTTCTTCTATGTGCTCTGTCCCTTCAGGACGTAGACGATCCACGTTTCCCTATCCCTAGTGGCTCTGAGCACTCCTTCTCCTGTTACACCGTGCAATCCTCGTTCTGTCATCTACCTGATAAGGTTTTTCAAATATGTTTTCCGTTGCATTCCCCTGTCTCGTTTTCCCTCTATCTGGCCTGTTAGTATCAGATTCTCCAGGTTCTCCTTCCTCATTGCATGTCCCAGGAACTTCAGCTGTTTCTTCCTGATGCTCAGTATTAATTTCCTTTTCGTTTCCAACATTTGTAAGACCTCATCATTGCTCACATGCTCGATCCATGATATTCGCAGTATCCTTCTGTAGAACCACATTTCAGTTGCTTGAAGCTTTTCCTTAATCTTTGATGGTATTGTCCAGCATTCACTGCCATATTGAAGGACGGACATCAAGTAAATTTACATCTCGGCATTGGTTAATTTTCAAGTTATAATGTCGATTCCCTGTGCTTTTTTCTTTATATATTTTCGTGGTAATTATTCTCATAAAATTTCCTCTTTGTTATCTTGGCTTTACGAATCTAAACGCAGTAATTGACTGTTAAACAGGTCTCATCATTTTACAGTTAAAATTGCTAAAACTAACTGATTATTCAGTACTAGACACTTCTCTATAGGTTATTCGGTGTGACATATACCTGACAGAGATGCAATGGAGGATAACAACAGAGGTTGGGACAATATTCCGTATATATTTAGTGTAAATATTTCTTCATAATAAAACGGTTAATGATATCTCATACTAATACACCACAAGAAAAACTGTGAGCAATTGTGTTAAGAAAACTATGCTACGTCAGTATTTCAAGTTGGGAAGGTTTTGAATGTTTAAAAAATCTTTATTTGAAATCCTATCTTTTATGAACGGCCAATATCAGAAACTGTTGGCTATAATACCGTCCTGTATTATATATACGCAACTATGCTAGACGAAGACTTTTTTATAATTATTTCCAGTAAATGATTTTGGACAATGATCATTAGCTTTGTATCATTTAAAATCATATGTAACCTTTTAATAACAACAAGTAAAACTTATAGTCAGTTACTTAATTGTCATAAGTCATACACACTAGGGCGATCAAATCTCGAAAGAAAAATCCCTGACTCTGCAGAGACCGTTTCCCAAACAAGTCCGTATAATCCAATATGTTTTGCTTTGTATAAGCTCGGAAGGAGAAATCAGGGAGCCAATTTAGAATTCCAGTTGAATTCTTTGCATTCACTTACGCACAAATACCTTTGGGAAAGGTATTAATCAGTCTCTTCCCTCCAGATATGGGTTAAATAACGGGACAGATTGAGATTGATAGCCTTGGATGGCAACCAGTCTAACGCAGAAAGCAATGGCAACCTATAATCAATGGCAACCTATAATAAGCGGGATAATCTTCTGCCCAGTCAGAAATGTTTCTTTCGAGACATGATCGCCCAAAGCGTGTATCTCATTCAACTCAAAGCTGGAAAGATAAGAGATAGATTAATAATTTTACCAAGGGCATTTGTGCATTAGTAAATAAAATGAACTCCACTGCGTGTAACTAACAAATTAACTAACTAACTAAATAAATAAATACTTAAATAAGAACCATATTGTTCATGTAGGAAATACTGACATTTTCAAGATGTTGCCATTCGTCTTTCTCCTGCATTTTACTCTCTTATGTACCCCCTGCGCATCAGTGATGACACCACCTTTATTGGGGTGAAACGATTTAAAAGAAAAAAAAAGTACAAAGCTTCAAGCAAAATTCTAGAAAAGAAAACGTGAGCAATAACCGTTGGTGGACTCGAAAACTTATTTTCCTGAAAATAAATTGCTTTTAATAGAAAATATTTTTTTATAAATTTTAACTGAGAGTAACACTGACTGCTCTTTCAATTAATGTCGACATTTTTCCTTGTAAAGAAATGGCTAATATTAACATTATTCTATCCCAATACTTTGCCAATCTTACAATTTTTTCGTTTTTATTTTTCCAAACGTTAATTGAAACTTCTTGCATCTCAGTGCAAGTAAATAATCTCTTTGAACGACAATTTGTTGTAATTGATAGACTACCACAAAAAGATACCCGTGTCAAACAGCATACGTATAATTTTTTAAGTCACCGTTTTGTATCTGCTGAATATAAAATATCTTCTTTTTTTTAATTCCGAGAAATAGTTCTCAGTTTTCTTTTTTCTGGAAGACATTTTTTAAAAGATTCTATGCATTGATTTTAACCAAATTATACAATGACATTTGTCGTATTCTCTTGTCATACACTTCCATTTTCTTTTAGAACATTGCTCTCTTACACGCATTCATTTAAGCGTTCACTTGATTTTTCATAATTTTATTTTATAATACTTAAATGTTATTTTTGTTAGTGTCATTAATAGTCTCGCTGGGTTAGTGTTTTTTTTTTTAATTTTTATTTCTTTTACGTTTTTTTTTTCTAAAATGGTCGTCGTCTTTAGCTTCTTTCATTTGAACTTTGATCATCTTTGATTTTTAAACATCATTTTTTCTTAAGCACGATTCTTTCCTGATGATTATATTGTTTTGACGTTTCCACTCAAAGGCAATCCTTTCTTAAATATTTGATATTTGTATTATTTTTGTTATTCAAAACTGCCTTTACTTCTATTATTTAAGATCTTTTTTTTTTCTCAAATTTGAGCCAAGATAATATTCTTTCACATCGCCTCTTCTTGATTTTAAATGGTGGAAATTTGTATTTTATTAAACACTTTTTTTTTCAAATTTTCGTTTTTCTTTCCGTATCTTTGATTATAAAATTGCGTTTCGCTTCTCAGAAGAAAACACTAATCAAATTATTATTCTTCTTGTCTCCTAGTTCATTAGTTAGTTAGCACGTACATCACGTCCTATAATTACCTCATAATTGATCGACTATTCCGTCTTGATCGAGAAGAAATACAGAAGAGATATCGCAGAAACGTTTTGTTTCAGAAAAAGAAATAAAGAATTAAAGAAATAAAAAAGATAAAGGATAAATAATGTTTCCGTGTGTCTAACGTCTGCTTCAGTGAAAAAGTATAAATTTTAAATAACCTACATTTATACTTAAACTAACAGTATAGCCCGGCGTTGCTCGGCTGTAATGAAAACTTTAAAACTAATCCATGGTCCTGGAACTCAGATTCAGCCTAAAGAATATTTGTGTGATGTTTGGTAAGAATCGGATAAAAATTGTGGATTTGTATAAAGGACATACAGACAGATAAACAGACACACATACAAACATCTTGCCTTTTATATATATATATATATATATATATATATTATGGATCTTCTGCACTATTGTAAGAACTGCAACCATGAAACTTCTGAATATCGTTTCTTATGTCTTTGAGTGTATCAAATTTGATTAAAAAAGGACCACTCCTTCTATAACCCGATTTTTTTCGATTATCGATTTTCCATATTTATCGGGGGTACCTCGACACAAAACCTAGCTAAGAACACTCGCACACACTGATAGTACAACTGTATAAATTTTCAAGAAAATCGGTTCAGCCGTTTCGGAGTCTATAGGTTACGGGCACACACACACAGACACACAAACACACACATACACACACATACAAAGTTCCATTTATAAATATGTTTAGATGGGGAAGAGCACAACCATAACCAGCGTCAGCGTTACCATGAAAGGCAAACTAATGGAGAAAATGTCCTTCTTGAGTTACTTGTGAGTAAACCGGTCAAACTGCGTCATTTGCAATACAGACATCCGCACACGAATGACCACAGCCTTATCGGCAATGGCTTAACTGGAAAGGATACGAAAGTAACATCAGCTTCCAGACTAAGAATCCTCTACGAGTGTTAGACTATAACACTTCCTGTTGGGACAGAAAAAAGGATCCTTGTGTGTGAGAAAAAAATCTCCTCTGCATTGCTTATAAAATGAATGGCTATTTATCGAAAAAGGTCAAAAGCCTCTTTGGCCGATAGGAATTTCTTTTCAAAAGATAGCGTGGTTTGGCCACGTCACACGATATGACAGTTTTTGATAGAGCATCATACAATGCATTGCTGACGTAGGTTATGTCGGCAACAGAAAAGCTAGTCAGAAACCATCAAAGAATAGGAGGACACTGACAATTCCGAAATTTCAAAGAGCCACCGCCAACAGATTATCAACAACAGATCAAGAAACAGAAGGTTGTCTGTCTCTTCTGCCTTCGATTGAAGCAGTCATGGAAGGGATGTTAGAAAGGAATATTTTCTTAAAGTCGTTAAATTCAAATTTTAACGTTCGTATCGGGGAATTTCGACAGGTTATTTTGTAGTTGTGGAACTTTCATCGTATTAATGAAGAGATATTTCATTTATCGCGCGTAATTTGTGCAGTGTGTTGAATGTATGCAGCCATTTTGCGAAAAGAAAGATTGGTCAGAATATAAACTAGCAACAAGTGAGAGACAATTTTACTCTGCATAACTGAATAGAAACTCTCCTTTACGGTTATTTAGTCAGCGTTTTAACGACATTGTGTATGGTTGTATTTTTGTGATCACTACAAGACATGAACTTCGAGTTAATTCTTTCAGGGAACCAATCAAAATGCTTATGATGAAATTGTAATTGGCAGGTAGTGAAGATTATGAGGATAAGAGGCATAGATAATCTATGATAATCTATGATAGATAATCTATATCTATAAAAATAACGAGGGTAGATATTGTGTAAGTATTTATTTGTTTGATAAATTCGACTTAGCGTGTGCATTTTGCGGTCTAGCTCGACGAGAGTTGCGCTCAGATGTAGATCAAAATTTTAGAACGCTAACGACACCTTGAATTCTTTCAGAAAGCCAAAATTAGGGGTATAAATTATATATTATCACCTCACAGAGTCAGTGATAAGTTTATGTATTGATTATAATATAGAACAGATCACCTCACATTATATTATCTATATCTATATATGTTGGCTCTCTCTCCCACCCTAATTCAATAGAGACATTCTACATTGTTATCTATATCTATAAAAGTAACGTGGGTGGATGTTATGTAAGTATTTGTTTGTTTGATAAATTCGACTTAGCGTCTGCACTTTGCGGTCTAGGCGCGCTCAAATGTAGATCAAAATTTTAGAACGCTAACGAAACCTTGACATTTTCCAGAAAGCCAAAAGTAAGGGTAGAAAAATATATATTATCATCCCACAAAGTCAGGGATCAGTTTATGTATTGATTATAATATAAAATCGATCACCCCACTTTATATTATCTGTATCTACATATGTTGCCCCTGCTCCTCCCATCCTAATCCAATAGAGACATTCTACATTGTTATCTATATCTATAAAAGTGGCGAGGGTGGACGTTGTGTAAGTATTTGCTATGTAAATTCATTATGTGTTTTTTTTTATTCTTATCATTCCTTAAACTACCCGAGAGAAACCGGGCTAAACTGCTTGTTTATATCTGAAAAAGTGACAAGGGTGGACGGTGTGTAAGTATTTGCTATGTAAATTCATCACATGTTTTTTATTTTCATTATTCCTTAAACAACCAGAGAGAAACCGAGCTAAATTGCTAGTCTTATATCTATAAAACTGACGACGGTGAATATTGTGTATTTGCAATGTATATTCATCACATGCATGTTTTTTATTCTTATCATTCCCTAAACTACCCAAGAGAAACCAGGCTAAACTGCTAGTAGTTGAATATTTTTCAGTTAGGCTTCGTGTGCATTTTCGCTGAAAAGCAAAATATGAATTTAACCACTTGAGACGGTTGTCACTGTGAAGCGATAAATTATTTTAAAATATTAATGAAAAATATCGTTTTTTCCTCCTTTGAGTGTCTCTTAATCCACAGGTCAATATGTAATATGATATCAGCCAAATAACACACCAACCACACTAGAACACACATTACTTTCACTGATTACATGAACATATTTCTTTAATTATTTCCTGGTTCTAGAGAAGATGAAGCCTAGAAAATCTCGTGTCAGTCAGTTAAGTGCCATGATATACGCTTTGGGCGGTTATCTCGCGAAAGAGACATAACTGGGCAGAAGATTATAACGCAGTAGGTTGCCATTGCTTTCTGCAGTAGACTGGTTAACACCCCCAGCTATAGAACCCAATCTGTTTTATTATTTAACCGATAACTGGAGGAAAGAGACGGATTAATACTTTTTAAAGGGTATTTGTGCGTAAGTGAATGCAAGGAATCCAACTGGAATTCGAACTCGGCTCCCCGATTTGTCGTTCCGAGCCGATATCCATTGCCCCACAACGCAGCCTTGTGTAAGATATCTTAAAAGGTATCTTAAAAGATCGAAGTGAAGCCATGTCATCACAAACATCTACAATTTTCCGCAACAATATGCGATCCATAGCTATTTTGAAAGAATACATGATTGAGATGTATTCCTCTTGTCGTTAGTTAATGCGCTATCTACTGGCTGGGGAACATGTTTTACACAGGGCAATATTTTCAAATTTTAACCGGAATACGACTGTTCTTTTAATTAAATTTTGGGATTGTATTAATGTTTTGTTTACATTTTGCGGGTTGCTGATATAATTTTGATAGTTTGGAATCATTATATTTTGAACAGTACGCATAAACAATGTGAAACAATAATCAATCTTCATCGATCTGGAATAAGCGACACTGCAATTGCTTAATAATTGAAAATCCTTGCCAGACTTAAATCATATGGATGACTCAATATGGTTCCTCCTCGAATCAAATGAATGTGCAACGAGACGCTCAGAAACCTGGATGATCTGAAGCTAACTCTCCCTCGTGCATGGGAAGAAATCGGCCAGAAACCTTTGCGTACCTCGGCCACTTCTTTTTTCAAGCGTATTCAGAGGGTAGTTAAGGCCAAATGGAACCACAATGAGAAGGAACATAGTAAATTAAATAGCAATGCCTATAGAATTAAACGAGAAGAACTATTTTTGAATTATCATTTTCATTGATATCTTAAATTGAAATTTGGTTCCATAAAATGTTTCTCACCCTGTATGCTGATGACCCTACCAGTTATTGTCTTCGATAAGGTCAGATTGGTCACTGATCACAATAGTGTCCTCTAGTCTGTTGTCTTCTGTAACAAAAGAATGGCTGGTTTATTTTAACGCTTCCAAAACGCTTCCAAAACAAAACAGATCTCTATTATTCATCTGAATGATAGATTCCGTCTTCCATCAGCATGGCGAATGCTAATCTGGTTCTAACATTCTTGGCTATGGATGGGAAATACTATATTGGATACATTGCTATCGTAACTGCAAAGAAAGTTGGTTTATTGTGTCATGATAAAACATTTATCTCTCCTGAGTATTTTTTAATTTCTTTTTAATCCTATCACCCCGAGCAAGGCGGTAACGCCACTGATGTGCAGGGGGCTACATAAGAGTAAAAAGATTAAGTAGAAGAGAGTGAAGAGAAAGACGAACCTGTTAGAAAGGAGCAAGAGAAGGATAGGAATACAGATGTGATGACAGTTGCAAAGGTAGACAGAAAGGAAAGGATATACAGGGTGGTGAAGAAAGATCTACAGTCACGTGGTGATGAGATTAGTGTAGACATTGCATTTAAATTCCTGGAGGTTGTAGCCGTCAGTAAAGCAAGAATATGGAAGCGACTTCCACAGGCGGGAAGTGCGAGAAAAGAAGCTGCAGGAGTAACATTGTCGTCTCCATTTGGTTGATCTAACTGTGAATGGGTGAGCCCCAGTTGCCAATCTGGTTGCACGAGTAAACACCTGTTGCAGACCAACCAGTTCGTTGGAGCAGAAGCCATGAAAATATTTATAGAACAGACAAAGGGACGCCACACACCGTCGGTGGGGAAGTGGCTGGAGTCGAGCCGCCAAGTCGGTATCTATCACATTACTGATTCTCATTTGGAGACTGTCAAGAACACTGAGATGAACAGCAAGGGCGCCTGGCCATATATGGCAGCAGTACTTCATGCATGGATGAATGGCTGGTTTATATATATGGAGGATGGATTAGGGTGGGAAAAACATCCTGCCCGACACAGTTACTCAACCTTCCTAGCAGTGAATTTAGCTATTGGCTCAATGAAGTGGTTCAACTTCAGATCAGAAGAGAGGGTAAGGCCGACGAGGCGCAGTGTCGCTTGGTCCATGCTTATGGGAGACAGGAGAGGTTGCCTGTGGTGATTGACAGACAGCAGCTTGGTCTTAGACGCATTGAAATTAACAATCCAATTCTTACCACAATTCACCACAGAATGTAGACCCCTCTCATGATCAGCAGCGAGAATATGTTTGTCTGCCACGCCGGGTTTCTTACTGATGCGGGAGTAAATTGTGGTGTCATCTGCGTAGATGCCTACTTTGCTCTTGATCTTGTCTTGGAGGTCATTTATGAAAATAAGGAAAAGTGTTGGGCCTAGGATAGAGACCTTAGGGACACCAGCGTTTGTACAGTAGGATGTGGAATATATCTTAAATATTTAAAAGTCTATCATTAATCTAAGGCATTAGATATTGCTACCAGTTGTTTTCCGATGCTCCTACTATATATTTATTTCAATTTATATATTTACAGATTCTTGAGAAAATCCCCAAAAAGATCCGCAATATTTTAGGTCGTGACACGGCATTTCCTCTTCAGTCTCTTTCCCACCACTTGTAAAGTTGTTTCACTGTGAATGTCCTAGAAATAATATGATGGTAATTGTTCTTATGAGCTTTTCACTATGGTACCACGACTTCCAGTTGAATTCCTGGCATTCACTTTCGCACAAATACACTTTGGAAAGGTATTAATCCGTCTCTTCCTAACAGTTATGGGTTAAATAACATGACAGATAGGGATCTATAGCTTTGGATGGCAACCAGTCTACCGCAGAAAGCAATGGCAACCGACTTGTGACCAGTCAATCATGTCTCTTTCGAGACCTGATAACCCAAAGCGTGTAAGACGTATAGCACTTAACTGATTGACTAACTCACTCAATCCAAAGCTGTAGAATGATTAATAATTTTCCCAAGGGTATTTGTGCGTAAGTAAATTAAACGAATTGGACTGGAATTCGAACTCGGCGCACTAATTTCATTTTCAAAGTAAATATCCATTACATCACAGCGTATAACAAACAAACTAACTAAATAAAAACCATATTGTTCTTGTAAAAAAATACTGAAAATTTTCAAAATATAGCGGTTCGTCTTTATTTTCACTCTCCTGTTGTCTTCTACTCTCTTATGTAGCACGCAACGCATCAGTGGCGGTACCACCTTACTTGAGGTGAAACGATTTAAAAAAAAGATAGGTACAAAACTTCAAGCAAAATGCTAGGAAGAAAAGTGAGTTTTATTGGGTTATATAGCCTTGGCTGGTAACCAGTCTATCGTAGAAAGCAATGGCAACCTACTGCGGGATAATCTTCTGTCCAGTCAGTCATGTCTCTTTCGAGACATAATCGCCCAAAGCGAGTATCCCGTATGGCACTTAACTGACTGACTGAATAGATTGGCAACAAGATCCACTTTATTTATAGTTTAATTGGATCGAGGCAACCATAATTTTGACGTTATCAGTTTTGTTGCTCGCTTGTAGAACACTCGTCAGGATTAATCTTTTCTAGCAAACTTTAACATTTAAGATTTAAATGCAGTGTCAATCATTACCTACTGTCTTCCTGATCCCTCTTCTAGTATTCTAGCTTCTTAAGAAAGCCTCTGATTTCTAATTCTTTCATACACAGTAAACCGTGGTGTCTTAGTGCCTACCTGCCTCTTGTGGGGTGAATTCGAGGAAGAAAAAGTAAGATATCTCGATTACTGAGCCAAGATCTTTGCATTTATCATCGTCAATTTAACTTTAAACGTTTTATTAACGGTCAAGTTGTGAGGACAAACAACAAGAACTTTTTTAGGTGACATATATCGACAATGACATAAGGATAGCCATTGCAGCCATTGCCTTTGTCAGTATTTAAATTCCTATCTGCCTAAGACTTGCAAACACAAGAAAAGATTAGTGTGACATACAAACAGTCGAGGAAAAATTTATTGCACAGCATCCCTCGTCCGTCTGTCTGTCTGTCTGTCTGTCTGTAACTTTGAGACTTAAGCTGTTCCGTTTTTATCAGAGCACAAATTTTTAAGAAAACCGGTTCAGCCGTTTTGGAGTCTATAGGTAACGGGGACCCACACACAGAGACACACACACACAGACACACACAGAGACAATGTTCCATTTATAAATAAGTTTAGATTATGATATTTTTTTAACTGTTTCACCCCAAGCAAGGCGCTACCTGATTCGCGGGGTGCTACATAAGAGAGTAAAAAGTTTAGGCGGGAGGAACATGAAGAAAATAAAGAAATCAGTAACAGAGGGTGTTAGAGAAAGGGCAAGAGAAGGATGGGAAAATAGGCGTGAAGTCAGTTGCGAAGATAGAGAGAACGGAAAAGAACAAGATATACGGGATGATCACATTACAGATTCTCATTTGGAGACTGTCGAGAACATTGAAATACTCGTCGGAACAGAAGCCATGAAAATATTTGTAGAAGAGTCAGCGGGAAGCCACATCCAACTATAAGTATTTACGTGTGCTACTAGATTGTTGTCAAGTTTCAAACTTTTTCCGTCGGAATAGTTATATGTAACCACCTCATCTACTCCCTGAGTTGCTTTACTCTCACTTTCCATTTTCGTTTTGCTTGCTTCCTAATCTCCAAAAGTTTAAATGCAAAATAAATTTTTATCTTCTACCTACCTAAGTCGCATCCACCTCCCTAAATGTCATCCTTTCTTCGGTAGCCCCTGTACTCTTTTTTCAATCTTTTACCTCCTGCGTACGAGTAGCATTTCTGCCTTGCTTGGGGTGAAACGATAACAAAAATACTCTGAACTGAAGACTGAGATTGTATGAAGACCCAGAAATAAATGTTAGTTCTTTCAATAGTAGAGATCACATGACTCCGTCCTTCCGAGGTCCTGGGTGTGACGGTAAACTGCATCCGGCAGCAAGGCCTCAGATTGTGAGGTTTTGGGGATCATGGAACCACCTCTTAAAGGCTGTTGTCCCCATGTCCACCCTGACCTGGAGAGTTTGCACCTGTTAGGGTCCTAGCTATGAGCATATAGTTCACCCCCAAAATGGGGTCAAAACACTCTGAAAGTATAATGATAGACCTTTAATTAAAATATATGCATAATATAGACTTTTCTACAAAAATATATCTTTTTGATGGAAAAATATTACCAACAATACATTTTTTAAAGAAAAAGTAATTTTATCAGCAAATCATTAAAAAAAAACAGAAATTAAAAGACATCTAAAATAAAAAAACAAAATAAAATAGATTTTTCATGGAAATCTGACTAAATCAACCTTCTCACTATAACCGATTATTTAAAAAATGCCTTAAAATGCCACCTTTCTTGCATTAAACAATCCACAGAGGTCGATATGCCGTGAAACAAAACTCAAATACCATCCCACTGAAGAATGTATTGACTAACTTGGTATACAATACTGTTTCTAAACAGTACAGCTAGTACACCTCTGTTTGAGGGCGTTCACGGATCGTATCTTCCTAGTTGCTCAATATATCTCCACAGTAACACTATCATGTCAAATTCCATACCATCTTGGGAATGTCGATAAAATATATCCGGCAAGTTTTGAAAAGCGTTCGAACTACATCTTAATTCCTGTTCTTCACAGGTTAAGCTTGATCGATATTGGTGAAACTTCTTAGGGTTCAGCTATGGGTGAATAGTGAATCCCCAAACTGGAATCAAAACATGAGAATATAAAACATACATTTAAAAAAAATTTCAATGATACATTTTCATAGTAAAATAACAAATCTCACAGGAGAATAAAATATCAGTATTACGAACAAAAAGGAGTTGCTATGTCATTAAAGAAAAAAACAATCAAAATCATTTAATTAATATTATTATTTTATTTTAACGAGTAAGCCGATGCCGTCAAAAAGATAGAAAAATATTTATATTGATATGCTGTCTAAAAAATCGGCAACATATAGATATATATAATACCGATTACTGCTTAGTATACATTAAGACATAATAAATTATCCAACCCCTGAGCGTGACAAGAGGAGAATATTTTATATATATATATATATATATATATATAGGGGTCATTGTTTATAATAGAAAGGTTATATGTATATTCTCCACTACTTAAGGACATCATTGCAAAAAAAATAAATGAGTAAGATACTGTTATATATATATATATATATATATATATATATATATATACATATATATATATGTTGTCATCCGCAGACAGATCTATTTCGCCGTATCACAGCTCATCAGTACGGTTAGACTCCGATTGCCTTTTTTACCCAGGATTGAAACCCGACCGAAATGGCGTCAGTCGGCGAATCTACCCCTGGGCTATGGGCGTTCGGTGGAAGTAATGTGTGTGTGTGTGTTTGTGTGTGTGTGTATATTTGTGATATATGTATGTATATAAACATAAATATATATATATATATATATATATATGTGAAATGTGTATGTATATAAATATATGTATATATGTGTGTGTGTGAAATGTGTATGTATATAAATATAAATGTATATATATATGCAACTTGTATGAGAGACGTCACGATGACAAATTTTCCTCCCAATTTTCCCCCGACTACCACAAAAATACATCAATATACGCAGCCCTACATATAGCTAATGTTTTTAAAGATTAATAAGTTTGTCTGACGATCGCAAAAGCGTAAAACCCAGGGTCACAAACTCACACCTATATAACTGAATATATATATATATATATGCAGTTTGTATATTATATATGCGCGGTATTTATTTGAAAGCATTCAATATCAGTAATAGAGATAGCATATTCAGTTTGATTAGTGTGAGTTTGTAACCCTGGGTTCACGCTGTTGTGATCGTCAGACAAGCTGATGAACACAAAAACGAGAAACCCAGGGTCACAAACTTACACAAACCCAACTGAATATATATATACATATATATTTTTTACTACTCGACAATATAATTATTGCAATATAAATAAAATAAAAAATAAGGTACTATTAAAGACTAAACACGCGGCAAGTGCTTTCTTAATTAGGAGTGATGTTTAATGACTGGTAGTAAATATAATGAATATCATATATATATATATATATATATATATATATATATATATATATATAATGTTTTTTATTTTATCAGAGAGGATAATTAGGATGAAAACGTTACTTCTATCTACTGACTTACGTAGAAGTAACTGTCTGAAGTTCAGTCATAGCTAATGTTACTGAACGTTGGATTAAAATTACACAACTGTAGGTTGAAACTTTGCATATTTCTCCCAGAATGATTTTCTAACCTGTTTTAATAGTAGTAGTGTTGACAAAATAGGTATTTCATTAAACTAAATAATAATTTCCTAACCGATTTATTCAGCTACTGAGAAATTCGTATTCAAACTGACTTCAAACAAGTCTGTCTGTCTGTTTAGTGCCATACGTGATATACGCTTGGGTGATAATGCCCCGAAAGAGAGATGATTTATTGGGCGGAATAATTTCCCGCAGTAGGATGACATTAATTTCTGCGGAAAACTTGTTGTAAACCGAGGCTATAGAAGCCAATAAGCCCTGCTATTTATTCCATAACTAGAAGGAGAAATGACGGATTAATACCTTTCTCAGTGGTATTTGTGTGAAAGTCAATGCAATTGGTTCAATTCCCCGCAAATACTCATGGAAGAAGAGATTTTTTATTTCGTCATTATTTATAATTCTTAGTCAGAAGTTA
>JBBBDQ010001429.1:835000-867500 GCA_037127315.1 Ascarosepion bandense
ATACATATTTTCTCAGTAAAACCACTGAAAAATAACACCTTGGCGCTAAACATTATCACAGTTAAACACTATATATATGTGTGTGTGTATGTGTGTCTGTATGCCTCTTTGTGTATGTGCAGTTATATATATATATGTATTGAATTATTTTGAACATTAATTTTACCGATACTCGTATTTAAGTAGATATTCTGTTTTTAATTAAACAGTATTTTTATATTTATATCTACCGGCCTGATTATTTACGATAAATTTTTATTACGAAAATGTGTGCTATCCAGCAGGATTCGAACCTTCGACCCCTATTACAAAGGGGAAGCATACCATTTGATCTGGTACCGTCTTGGTACCGTTATATAAGCATGATAAAAACCTCGTCTGATCAAGAGGCTATCCATGGTTGAGTGGTCAGGACGGTACCAGATCAAAGGGTATGCTTCCCCTATGCAATAGGGGTCGCAGGTTCGAATCCTGCTGGATAGCACACATTTTGGTAATAAAAATTTTTCGGAAATAATCAGGCCGGTAGATATAAATATAAAAATACTGTTTAATTAAAAACAGAATATCTACTTAAATACGAGTATCGGTAAAAATAATGTTCAAAATAATTCATTACAAATTGTCGGTTGCTTATAACCAAGTTTCGTTAAAATTCGTTAATTTCCGTAACATGTTTATATATATGAATATATATTGATATATATAGTCATCTGCAGATAGTCCTGTCTCGCTGAATCACAGCTCATCAGTACTGTTAGACATAAGATTGCTTTTAGCCAGGATTTAAACCCAACTGAATTGATGTCAATCGGTGATTCTATCTCGGCATTCAATAGAGGAAGGCGGATTTTAGAGCGATATATATATATATATATATATATATATATATATATATATATCTTGCTAGGGGGAAATGATTATAATATATAAATATATATTGCCTCCTTCTACCGAGCGCCCGTAGCTCAGAGGTAGAATCGCTGAGTGACACCGGTTCGGTCGGGTTTCAATCCTGAGTAAAAAGCAATCGGATGTCTACCGTACTGATGAGCCGTGATACAGCGAAACAAATCTGTCTGCGGATGACAATATATGTGTGTGTCTGTGTGTGTCTACGTTATTATTAGCGGATACTGCTATTTTATTAGGATTAGATAAAGTTGTAACCTTAACGGAGGTTGGAAATAATAGTATATCAACGAATACATGACTTGCTTGTTGCGTGAAGTAGATATACTCATAATGAACTGGTTGTCAGTATAATTATTCTACTGTATTTATCTGCCTTCCTACGTAAGCGGACTGCGCACAACGCCATTTTTAAAGTAACGTCTCCGGACCCTTAAGCTGGGCTAAAATTATAACATTGAAACTGCACAAGATCGGATCAGGGCTATTGTCAACTTTCTCCAGACTAGTCTCTATCCTTTGGTCTGTAGGCAGTGAGGAAGACAGAGAGTAACGACTGATCGTAAATACAATCACTCTACTCCAGAATAGTGTCCACGTATTTCAGGGGATAGTAAAATTCCATTCCAGTATATAATACGCATGCAACATTTTGTTTATATTATTTTAATTTATTTTACAGATTATCAATTATTTGATGTTTTTTTTTTTTTTTTTTAGTCAGGAAATATTTATGGATTATAAGAATTGTTGGTGATAATAATGATTTACTGTTATGAACGCTCAGACCGGCTGCAACCATTCTCTCACCGGCGTGACGTGGCTTCCCTGTGCCTCTTCTATAAATACTTTCACGGCTTCTGCTCCGATGAACTTAGATCATTGGTGCCGCCTAGGTACGAATTTACACGAGATACTAGATTAGCAACTAGGTCCCACCCTTTTACAGTGAAACAGATAAGATGAAACCATAATTTCTACTCCAACAGCTTCTTTTCTCGCGCTACCCACCTACAATCTCCAGGAGTTTATATGTAAGGTCAATAGATACCTCCTATCACACTAACTTGCATCTATTCTCCCAACACTCTCACCATCTACCCAACCCTCATTCTCGGTATCCTTACCCGTCTATCACCCTCTTTCTGAAATTTCCTATATCTAACCATCCTTTCTCACCACTTTCCCCCTTATGTAACCCCCTGCGCAATAGTGGAATACCTTGCTCGGGGTGAAACGTTATAAATAATATGCATGTCAGTGAATGTGACGAATCCGACTTAAACTGGAACTCGGCTCACCGATTTTCAATTCCATTACACCACCTGCATATACGAGATTACACCATAAGGCATTCCCATGCAGTCACCCATCTAGGTCTTGACCGGTTTCGATGTTACTTAACTTCAGTGATCGTACGAGAATCGGTGTTTATACCGTACATGACTGTAAGCCCATCATACCACCCGAAGACCCCAGCTTACAGCACTTAGTTTTACCCATCTAGATAGTAACCTAGCTCGACGTTGCTTAACGTAATCGTAATAGAACCGGTGATTTAACGCGATATGACCATAAATCCATCATACTCATCATTAGAAGCTTACCACTGTTCGTATTCCCAAGAGATCACCCATCTAATTATTGACTACACTCGATGTTGCTTAACTTTGCTTATCGTACAATAACCAGTATTTCAAATTTATATAGTCATAAGCCCATTATATCATCGGCACATACAAGCTTACATCACATAGTATTCCCGAGTGGTCACCCACACAGGTAATCAAGCTCGACGTTGCTTGTCTTCAACGATGTAGCTGCATATCTTATGGAATAAACTCCCCAATCGCTACCATGTAACTCTTGAAGTCTACGGTCAACAATTATATATCCTCCTAATTTACTCTTTATATATATATATAAGTCAATCTCATTTGATAGCCCTTCTACTTTTAGTTGCTCTTGGGCCATGTATTGGCATGAAAAAAATAGGGAAATTTCAAAATCTTTTGGTTAGTCTGTAACTTTAACCGATTCCATTTGGCGTTGGGGATTTTAAGTATATCCGTTCATCCCATGGAATTTAATATTCTGCTTCGGATTAATAGTGTATTCAGTTGTTTCATAAATTAAGGAACAGGTTATCGCAAGAAAGATATTACATATAATGCCCGTATATTGCGCCAGAGTTCACGGGAGTCGACATACGGCCGGAAGGCATTTACGATCTGGTCGGTATTGGTATATTCTCTTGGCACGTACATGAATCAAAGGCCTAGTAATCAGAAGGGGAACGCCTCATTGAATAGGAAAGATGGGACCGGACCTCTACGCCTAACTGCATCAATTTCTGCCGCGTGATGTTTGAAGAACGAAATCTTGCTTGCTTCTCCAGCAAGAAAATAACGCAATTTGTTTACCAGCGCATGTCAAAATATTTGAACGTTTGTTTGATCAGTCACCCTAATGGTTTAATCACCGAAGTTAAGCAACTTTGTACCTTGACAGTATCTATGTGAGTAACCGCTTGAGTAACAGTGACGGATGTGCGTTATGGTACAGTGGATATCGGCTTGTAAGGAGAAATCGGTGAGCCGAGTTCGAATTCCAGTTGAATACCCTGCATTCACTTAAGCACCGGTATCCTTGGGAAAGGTATTAATCCATCACTTCCCTCCGGTTATGGGTTAAATAACAGGACGGGGCCTGGAGGTAACCCTTCTAGTGTTGGTGTCACAATAAAAACACCCTTGTAGCCCTGGCGTAGCATCAAGTATTCAGCTATTTGACAAGATTATGAATTTCGCTCCAAACATGCGCCGTGGTTCCAAATGCAGAGGGAATACTAGACGGGTGTAGTGAGTTCTATCTCGGCCAATGTCCGCAAGACGACGAACCGCTTGAAAATGCCAGGTGAATGTAAGGGTGGGGTGGGTGATTTTCTTCTTTTTTTTTTTAATCATATCACCCCGAGCAAGGCGGTAACGCCACTGATGTGCAGGGGGCTACATAGGAGTGAAAAGATTGGAAAAGAGAAAGCCAGAAACCACATCCTAAACAGGGAACAAGGCTCTTCACCTGTTCAATAGACGTGGGTGGAGTGTAAACCGGGCGATAGCTTAGTCTATCTACTCCAATTGAAAAAAAAAAGTGAGAAGATTGAAAAAGAGAAAATCGGAAACCGCATCCTAAACAGGAAACAAGGGATGAGCCTCTTCACCTGTTCAATAGACGTGGGTGGAGTGTGAACCGGGTGATGGGGCATATAGATTTTTAAAAAAAATCTATGGTGAGGGAAGCAAGAATCTGCAAGAATCCGGAAGACTGTTTCACAGGGGAGAAGATCAAGAACAGAAACGATTAGAATAGAATTTACGATTACATCTTGCAAACCAACTTTACAATAATGAGACTTATGCGCCAATCTAGTAGTACTTTTATATTCATCTGGTTGGAATACCAAGGAAGAGAGCTTTCGGCAAAACCAAAAGAAGACTCTGTACTGTTATCTGTCCTGATCTGAGATCTCATTGCAGTCGATTTGCCACTTCTGTAATGTGACTTGCCTCTGTTAGATAGATGTTTTCACGACAGCCGTTCTAATGAGATCTTCTGCTTGGTACACAGAACGCCTGAATTTAAACGTATATTAGATTGGCTATTAGGTCTTAACGTTTTACTGAAGTAAATTGTTATGGTTTTTTTTTTCCCACGAACTATTAGTTCATTGGACAAAATGCTTTCTGTGTTAAAATTCATCGTTATAAAAGTGGCGTAATTGCAAAAACACTTTCCCTCCCAGACATAAGCACACAAATGCATGCTGGGATTTATACCTTCCCAATAAGATAGCTCATAGCTGGAAAGAGAAGTGATGGATTCTTTCCTTTCCTTTATAGCATGATTCACTAATTCTAAGCAAGGAGGCCCTCTAGAAAAGTTGCAGGAGATTGCAAAGCCATCTAAGGGCCGTGATTGAAGCTAATGGCGACTTTATTGAATAAATCTACTCTTTAGTATACGTGAATATAACGAAACAAATGATTAAAAATTCCCAATATTTATCCATTACATCATTCGTCACCGCAAGCTTACAGTACCTAGTATTCTTTAGTTGTCACCCATCCAAGTACTGACCCAGCTCGACGTGATCGCACGTCATGATCATTGATAAATAAAAAGTAGTAATAGGCAAGAAGATAATCGCAAAAATGCAAATAAATTTACCAGACATTTATTCTGATCAAAATGAATGTCTCAGGTGAAAAAGTGACGATAAAATTCGTATAATATTAATAAGCGATTCCAACGAACACTAATACGTAATGTGTATCTGAACGTTTATACTTACATTTTCTTTACCATAAATTTACCTTAATTTGGCCAAATTGGATTCGCTGGAGCAAACGGAAACATCAAACATTTTAGCTAATTAACCAACATTCTTGCATCTTTTGGAGAATAAACTACAACAGATCTTAGAAACTACGTAATTAAAATCTTATGAGTAGACGCGCACGACGTCTAAGTGAGCATGTGCAGAAAATAGTAACCAATCACACACATACCCACACATTATATAAATATATATATATATATATATATATATATATATATATATATATATAAATTAAATTAATTTTTTTCAAAGATGTTGAATGCATATTTCGACATGAAATCCCCGAAGAGGATAACACATCTCCTCAGCAACAAATTAGAGAGTTATCCTAGTACTTTATGTACAGGATTCTCCTTTAGATTCTTCTATATCTACACCGCATATATATATATATATATATATATATATATATATATATATATATATATATATATATATAAAATATTAACTATAGTAATTACAATAACAATAATAACAGAACTAACTCAGCCAAAACTAGTATTAATAAAGCTATAATTTAAATTGTCTTGTACAACCCACCGGGAACGAACTCAGAGGGAAAAGAAGGGAAGTAAAAAAAGAAACAAACGAAGTACATGAACAAAAAGTCAAGTACTCGTAGGAAAGAAAAAAAACCAAGACGAAAACCCTAACACTAAAGCGCTCAATACGAAAGTGGAGCAACAAAGAAAGAAAATCTATGCAAGAGCCAACAAACATACCTAGGTTTCACCCTACGGCTCATCAGGGTAAATTGGCTGACAACATAGATTTAAAGTAGCAAATATATAGGCCTATATATTTGCTACATTAAATCTATGTTGTTAGCCAATTTACCCTGACGAGTCGTAGGGTGAAACCTAGGTATGTTTGTTGGCTCTTGCATAGATTTTCTTTCTTTATATATATATATATATATATATATATGCATATATATATATATATATATATATATATATATATATATATATAATACTTTCCCGTTGTTTTTGACGTATAAGAAACAAGACTACTCGTATATTTGATTTAGTTTAAGCAGATGGTACAGTGCTGATAGCAGACACAGAAAGGAAACTACAAAACCTCCTACTGAAGATGCGTTCTAGAAGCTGAATGAAGTATAAAGAGATGGGAAATTTTCGCTGGATGCAAAGAAAAGAGTACTGGATTGCTATGGGATGTCAGTTCTTCAATATAGCAATGAATTCTGGACAATATCATCGAAGATAAAGGACAAACTTGGAGCAACTTAAATGTGGTTCTACAGAAGCATACTGTGTATATAGTGGGGGATCAATTCCTTATTACAATCAATATAAAGTGAACCCTCACTTTGTGGTCACAGTAGTTTCTATACATTTATATTCCTGAAATACAAAAGCACAAGGATGCATTCCAGGAGCTGAGAAGAGTATTAAGACACAGGAAACTTTCACTAGAAACAAAGAAGAGAGTACTGGATTGCTATGTGTTGTCAGTACTTCCATATGGCAGTGAATGCTGGACAACATCATCAAAGATAAAGGAAAAACTTGGAGCAACTGAAATATGGTTCTACAGAGGAATACGGCGAATATCATGGCATGGATCGAGCATTGATAAAGTTTGGAAATAATGGAAACAAAGGAAATTAATGCTGAGCATGAGGAAGAGACAGCTAAAGTTCCTGGGACGTGCAATGAGGAAGGAGAGCTTGGAGAAACAGATACTAACAGTCCAGATAGAGGAGAAAAGAAACAGGGGAAAGCAGCGGAAAATATATTTGAAGGACCTGATCAGATCGATGACGGAACGAGGGTTGCGTGGTGTAACAGGAGAAAGCGTGCTAAGAGCCAACAGGGATAGGGATATGTGGAAAGATATGATCGCCTACGTCCTGAAAAAACAGTGCACATAGAAGAAGAAGAATACTGCTGCCATATCTGTTCGGGTGCTCCTGCTATCCATATAGGGCTCCTTGACACAATTCAGCGGAGAATCTCTAATGTGATCGATCCCAACTTGACAGCTCGGATATTGTCACTTTCTCAACGGCTCAATGAGTCTTCCCTGTGTCTCTTCTACAAATACTTTCAGGGCTTTTGTCTCCGATGAACTTAGCTTACTGATGCCCCTATACATGAATTTACTCGAGCCGCAAGATTAGCAACTAGGTCCCACACTTTTACTGTGAAGCCAATAAAATGTAAGCACAAATTCTACTCCATCTTCTTTCCTTGCACTTCCCGCCTGTAGAGTTTCCTCCTGTTTACTTGCTTCCCCGACAGCTACAATCTCCAACAATTTAAATGTAAAGTCAATAGTCATCTACTATCTCACTAAATCGCATCCTCTCTCGCATGCCCCTTTCAGTATTCACAGTATTCTCATCCTTCTCTTACTCACTTCCTGACACCCTCTGTAACCTGTTAATCTTTCACATAACTAACCTTTTATGTAACCACCTCCACAACAGCTGAGCAATATGATTATAAAAATAAAAATTGTATTGAATCAACGACACATTTTTTAAAAGACATTTACAGAGAACTGGTTTACATAGTTTGACAGAGGGTCCCGAACAGTGACACGTCTCGGAGATTTTTAAAAACACAAAACCCACAAGCGTATATGTAAGTATATGTGCGTGCAACTGCGTCTGTTTTTATATTGTGGAAAATAAATGTCAGCAAATATGACCTCTCACCATAAGGGTGGAAGCACTGTTGTTGGTTACTCAGGAGATCTGATTGAGTCTTCGTGTCTAAATGTGATTATGCTTTAGTTTTAAAAGAAGGCGGGTTCCTGTTAATAGACGATGCGTCTACTGTTCTTAACCACTCATTTCTTCTCTTTCATCGGAAAGAGCATCTTCGCAACTCTACCAACTATTACACCTGGACATTTAATGCGACTTTCCTAGTTTTGGAAGATATATCGAGACTAGTTTCTGCCGAAAAGTAACGGAATTTTTGACAAATTTTTGACAATATATTTATATATGTGAAAATGTGTGTTATTCGGCAGGATATATATATATATATATATATATATATATATATATATATATATATATAGCGGAGTGATGATCCACGTATACTGTCTTAATATGTATAGGAAAGAATATTAAAATGTTTTGAGTTTAAAAATGTGTTTTTTGACAGTACTTGTTTATTTCTACTATTATATTTGTTTATTTCTAATAATAGAAGAAATAAACAAATACAGTAAAAAAAACACATTTTTAAACTCGAAACGTTTTAATATTCTTTCCTATATATATATATATATATATATATATATAAAGACAATGATGTAACAGGTATATATATATATATATATATATATATATATATATATTATAAGCGTTTCACCCCGATCAAGGCATGTCACTGCCATTAATGCGCAGGGGGCTACATAGAGTGGAGAAAGGATGATTAAATATAGGAAATGTCAGAGGGTGGGTGATAGGCGGGTAGGGATACCGAGAATGGTTAAATATAGGAAATGTCAGAGGGTGGATGATAGGCAATTCTACCTCTGAGCTATGGGTGCTCGGTAGAAGGAGGCTACTTTTAGCCTATGATATAACATGCGCCAGTAGTTAGAGTGCTTTAATTCATTACTGAATCAGCGATATATATTTATGTATATCTGTGTTTGTGTGCATGTGTGTGTAAATATATTGTATCCATAAAGTTCATGTGCACTTTAAATAATTTGTAACTTCAAGACTTCAAAGTGCACACGGACTTTATGGATACCATATATATATATATATAAGCGTTTCACCCGGAGCAAGGCATGTCACTGCTAGTACTGCGCAGGGGGCTACGTAGAGTGGAGAAAGGATGATTAAATATAGGAAATGTCAGAGGGTGGGTGATAGGCGGGTAAGGATACCGAGAATGCGGGTTGGGTAAATGAGAGTGTTCTGAGAATAATTGGGAGTTAGTGTGATAGGAGGTGTCTATTAACCCTACATTTAAACTCCTGGAGATTGTAGCTGTCAGGAAAGCAGACTTGTGGAAGGGAGTTCCACAGGCGGGAAGCGCGAGAAAAGAAGATGTTGGAGTAGAATTTACGGTTATATCTTATTTGTTTAACTGTAAAAGGGTGGGACCTAGTTGCTAATCTAGTATCTCGTGTAAATTCGTGCTTAGGCGGAACCAGTGATCTAAGTTCATCGGAGCAGAAGCCATGAAAGTACTTGTAGAAGAGGCACAGGGAAACCACATCACGCCGGTGAGAGAGTGGTTGCAGCCGGTCTGCCAAGTCAGTATCAACCACATTACAGATCCTCCTTTGTATTTTGTCAAGAAGCCCAAGGAGAGCAGAGGGTCACCCGACCAGATATGACAGCAATATTCAATACACGGGCGGATGGTAGATTTGTATAGTGGGGGGTATTGAAGTCTTGTTCTTGTTGAGCACGCTTTTGCAGAGACGCCAGTAATCTTTGGAGCCAAACTTAGAGGATGCTATGCGTTGCCTCATTCTGGTAGCAAACGCCCTCTTAGCTTCGTTCAGTTCTTTTTTACACTTGTTCCGTGCTGAGGCGAAAAGGCGCCTGTTTTGGTTCGACGAGCAGCTTCGATAGAGCCGGAAGAAATAGTTCCGGTGGGCAATGTCAGCCGAGCAAGCGGGTGAGAACCAGGGGGACGAATTTGATTTTAGTTGGAATTTCCTGGCCGGGATAAAAGCATCGATGCCAGCCTTAACCCAAGAGGAGACCTCGGAGGCACAGTCTTCGACAGGAAGATGGAAGACGTTGTTCCAGGGGATGTCGCAGAGGAAGTCTCGGAACGAGTCCCAGTCTGGTCTCTGGTAGCAGTATGATATTCTGCTGGTCTGGTTTTCTTGGGTAGAGTTAGCGCGGATTGAGATGTTGACGGAGACTACGGCGTGGTCAGAGTTTCCGAGGGGGCATAGTTGCCTGGTAGTACAGGAGTCTGGGATGGAGGTAAAGCAAAGGTCGAGTAAAGAGTCCCTTCCGTTAGGGTTATTAGAGAAACGCGTGGGGAAGTCCACCACTTGCGTTAGAGCTTGGGTTATTGAAAAATACATGGTGCGGATCCCAGCAAGGTCGGTGGCTGAGTTTTCAAGCCACTTGGTGTGGTGGGTGTTAAAATCGCCAAGCACAAATATATGGGCAGATGGGTGAGAAGAAATGGCCCTGTCGATATTAGTAGAGATGCAATCAAGTACCGTACAGTCAGAAGAGGAGGGGGAGCGGTAGAAGAAGAAGAGATAGCTAACCGAGCTTAGAAGTGAGAGACGGAAGCATATGAAGGAATGATCCAGGGATTCAAGAGATGTGACCTTGACTAGGGGGAGTTGTTCGCTGACATATACACCAAGCCCATGCATATGGACATTGGAGTCCTTCCTGAAGATGGTAAGGTAACCAGGAACGAACAGCTCCGAAGAGGGGATAGAAGGGTCATGGTTAGTCTCACATATAGCTAAGATATCGGGTGAGTTAGAAGGAATGATTCTACATTATTAAAGTTACTGCGAATACCTCGTATGTTTGTGAAGGAAACGCAGATAGGTTTGGGCGATTTATGACTAGCTGGTTTAGTCTTGCTGTTTTGTTTGTTTAATTTCATGCTGGTTATAGTTGTGGATAGAGAGAGGTCTAGAGTAGGGTCAGATGGTCGTTAATTGCAGCAGGTGAAGGATGGTGAATGGCGCCGCCTGCAGCATAATGTGGCCTCGGCGTTGCCCATCGGAAATTCATGCAGGGACGCCCGTCCATGCGCGAAATGGCACTACAGGAACCCCGATATTATTCAACTGTTGATCAGTGCAGCCTCTCAAGACGCTACGCAAGAGTTCGGGCCTCTAATTACCAGTCGGAAGCAGCAACCAGGAAACTGCCAACCCGGTACCCTCAGAATGAAGAGACGTTGCCGCCATACTCACCAACTGCAAAAAGCTTCTAGCCGAACCGACATCAAGACCGAAAAAGAGAGAGATGAACCGGGAACCCCTTCCTAAACAAGAAACAAGGCCATCACCTCTACTCCTGTCCAAAAGAAGTGGGTGGAATGTGAGACCGGGCGATAGTAGGTACTATCTACTCCAATTAAAAAATAAATAAATGTGAGACTGAAGTTTACTAAGTGTTAAGGTTTACTAAGTGTTTAGGTTTTACTAAGTTTTAAGATTTACTAAGTTGTATAAGTTGAAACTAAATTTGATAATTAAAAACAATTTACACAATTATAGTCGCAGTGCATTACAAGAGCGACTAGTAGAGAACTTAGGTGAGTAACAAAACAAGAACAAAAAAGATCAGAACTAAAGGAATAAAAAAAAAATTTCAAAAAATACAGCAAGATAAGATCACACTGGCTAAAACTTACCAGTTGCAGGCTGACAATTTCAAAAATTATCTTCATTTTGTTTTCCCCATTCAGTTCTGGAAAGTTTAAGCAGTCCCTAAGTAAGCAGTAACAGGGAGAAGTGTGAGGGTAGAATACATTGAAGTGGGAGGTGGGGAACACCTCAAAGCCATGTGTCCAGTTAGCAAGGGTGAAAGAGAAAGAGAGAACAAAAAAGAAAACAAACATGGCCGGTCTTTACTCAGAATTCCTACATATATATATATATATATCAAGACGGTGTTTGAACACGGAAACTATAAGGATAATTAATTGAACAATGGAAACAAACAATCTTTGTCTGATGAAGGTCCTGAAACCAGAAATTTGTGTAGCAAAATATAAAAAAATAATTACAATATATTTTTTTTTAAAAATCAACCACTTTTTTTAATCTATAACATGTATATATATATATATATATATATATATATATATATATATATATATATATAGAGAGAGAGAGAGAGAGAGAGAGAGAGAGAGGTAGAATCGCAAAAAATGACACCAATGCGGTCGTGTTTCAATTCTGGGTAAAAGCAGTCGGATGTCTAACCGTACAGATGAGCTGTGATACAGCGAAACAGATCTATCTGCGAATGACTATTTACGCTATCACACCCTGATTGAGCACTCTGGAAGAATGGTAGACTTTGAAAAAACAGTAGTTACTCTAGCACGTACGCATCGTTCATTCAGTAATGAAATAGAGCACTCTGACTACTGGCGTATGATACATCATACGCTAAATGTCTGCCCCCTTCTACCGAGCGCCTATAGCTTAGCGGTAGAATCGTCAACTGATGTCAATTCGCCCCGTTTTCAATTCTGAGTAAAAGCAATCGGAAGTCTGACTGTACTGATGAGCTGTGACACAGCAAATCAGATCCGTCTGCGGATGACTATATATATATATATGCATGTATATTAATAAATACACATATTGTCTTATGTCGATGTCACAACTGGGAGTTTTATGCGTTTTGCAATCTTCAGGTATATATTGCAGACTGGCTGTTTAATATATTTGAGTTTTAGTTTATTCGATGTTCATTCCTTCATTCACGCGCAAATATTACTATTAATAAATAAGAATTACGCCCCTTTGATTTCATCTTCTCGCATTTTAATATTTTTTTAATTTTAAAATTTTAATTTTATAATCTTAGCACACTTTAATTTTAATTTCTTAACTCTATGTAGGTTTTGTCTTTTTAAATTATAATCTTGAAAAAGCAGTAAACTAACTTTATATGATTTAACTCTATGAACATCGAATGAACTTAAATTCAGACCTATTACAATGGCCAGTCTGTAATATGCACCAGATGATAGCATAACGAATGAGACCCCGAGTCTTTTGTTTGTGAAGACGTTCGGTTTATTTATTAAACAGTATATTTATTTATTTTCCTTTCCTGATCTGCGTGTTCAGGAAATCTTATTAAAGAGAAATTTACGCTCTCTGTCCGGATCTCAAACTGCGACCCTTTGGGAAGAGGGGCAATCTTTAGATCTGGTTTGATGTAACCAACAGGTGCTACAGAGAATCAGTCGATCAAAAGAAACTTCTCTTGTTATATTTCTCCTCAAATTTTTTCATACTGAACAATTTCTTATCGAAACGTAAACTAAATGAATTTTCTAAAGAACGTATTTGATTTTTATTAATCGGGCAGATTATTTTTCAATTTATTTTTTAAAAATTTAAGTGAAATCTCTTATTTGAGAAGACGAACCGCTTTTTATTTAGTTTTTTTTAAATTTTACCCCAATCAAGGCGCTACCGCCACTGATGTGCAGGGGGCTACATACGAGAGTTAAAGTTTTAGACAGGAGGAGAATAAATACAAAGACGATCCAGCTACAGTGGGTGAAAAAGAAAAGAGCAAGAAAAGGATGTGAACACAGGAGTGAAGAATTTTGCGAAGGTAGAGAGAAAGGATAAGGACAAGATACACAGGGTAGATATAGAAAGGGCTGGAGTTAAGTGGATAAGAAATGGGAATTGACTTTTCATTTAAATTTCTGGAGATTGTAGCCCTTAGGAAAGCAAGTATATGGAACGGAGTTCCACAGGCGGGAAGCGAGAGAAAAGAAGCTGATGGTGTAGAATTGTCGCCTGCATTTGGTAGATCTAAAAGAGTTAGACCTTGTTGCCAGTTTGGTTTCCTGAATAAATTCTTGTGGATGGGGCACCAGTGACCTAAATTCGTACTTCTGAGATGAGATAGTATTTTCTTCTTCTTCTATGTGCCCTGTCCCTTCAGGACGTAGGCGATCATGGCTCTCCACGTCTCCCTATCCCTTGTGGCTCTTACATTATTTACATTATTCGGACTGTTGTCTCCCTTTTTATTGCCATGTTTACGCCGTTAAGGATAAATACATGATATCTGGAAGAGGCATCTCATATTGAATGATAACGATAACCCAGTGATTGAAATAAAGAGTTCGGTTCGAAATTCATAACACCTTCAGAAGGCCGGGGTGTACAACGGCTGAAACATTGCAAACAAGAAAGATGAGGACAACAGTTCAAATAATGTAAATAATACTCCGTGATTTTTTTTTATTAAACAGTATATTTATTTATTTTTGTTAAACGACCTGCATAAATGCAAAAACTCTACATACGCAAAATGGCGTAAAAGACACACAATTCTTCGAATTATATCCCTCGCGCAGAAAGGAATGACATGAGAAACAGGTGTCTCTAGACCGTTACCCGGCGACTGTGTGCAACAAAAAAAAAATATCCTAGGGACAGAGAACATCAGGACATTGAGCAACTGTAAAGAAGTGACCAGCAGGAGATGAGCAGATTGAACATGAATATGGTGGGAATATGAAAAACTACTTCATCAGCGACAATCACAGGATCATATACACAGGAGGTAAAATAACGAAAATGGAGTAAGTTTTATACTGGATGAAAAAAATGAAGAAATGCGTTCTTGGCTACTACCAGTTATTCGAAAGATTTCTCTTTGTCAAGCTGAGAAGGAGTTTATTCATAGCTATTTTAAGCAATATATGCGCCAAAACCGGAAAGCACTGACAAAGAAATAGAATTTTTCTACTCCATACTGGACAATGCGAAGGCTCAGTGTAAAAAACACAGAATCAGAATTCTCATGGGAGACTTGAATGCCAAGGTAGGGAAAGTGATGGAAGGGGAAACAACTAATAATTTGTATTAGGTAACCAACAGCCAAAAAAACGAGACCCGCTCCTCCCGAGCATTGGGCGCATGAACCGCAATCAGACGAAAGGAGTTGCCTTTACTGCAATATCGGTTACGATCAACTGGCCCTCTGCACCGACATGAACAAGGTTCAATCCCGAGTCCAGGGTACGCTTGACCAGCAAAAAAAAAAAAAACTCCGGCCAATCGGTTCCCATATGTTGAGTAGACAACAAAGTCGTTAGACAGCACACAGGCATCGACGTCGCAAACAAAGTGAGTCTCTTGGATCGCGGCCACATCCACGCCGAAAGGCAAGAGGTCCCGAAGCAGGCGAGCCGCCTTACTCCGATCCCTCAAGTCCTTCGTATTCAAAGCAGCTAACTTGACTGACATCCGTTAGATCTGAAAGTAGAAAAAGAGAAATTACTTCCAATCACATACGGAATAAAAATCTCTGGCAATAGGGACCCCGACGGACTGTCTTAGGGAACCAGTTTCTACATCGGACGTAATCCGTTCGTCTAGGACAATCCCACCGTTTAGTTTTAAGACCCTATATATACAGGGGTGGAGCAAAATAGAGACCCTCCCTGTACATAATTTGGTTATTTTACGCATGTTACTTCCTGTTAACTCTTAATATAAAAGGGAGATTCCTTTATCTGAGGAATAGGTGTGTTTCACCATAACGATTAGTTCCTATCAAATCGTGACATGATGGGTGTTTTGAATAGTCAAATTTCAAGAGACTTTTATAGGAATGCGGGCGTCCTTCAAAGATCTATTCTATCAAATATCTTCGTGATGTAATCGATGACACAACGATTTTCTCCCGTCTCAATAAGAAACCCACCAAAGCAATCAAATTAAAACTGTCTGTTGCCCTTCAAAAAGAAGCTAGAATCAGTGATTGAATGGGGTAAATTTAATAAATTTTAATAACTCCAAAACAAAGCTACTCTTTTTAACCATAGATAAACATTCTTGCTCACCTTAAGAATTGATGACGCTAATCTCCGAGAGAGCAACACACATCGCCTCCTTGGCATTCCCCTCTCAAATGACCTCAAGTGGAATGACTTCATCGAATCCACAGCTACATCTACTGCTAGAAAGATTGGGTCGCTGTGTCTGACCAGGAAGGTTAACTCGTCAGAATCCATTTGGCACATTCATAAATCTACCATTCGATTACGCATTGGATACTGCTGCCATATCTGTTCGGGTTCTACTGCTATTTCTCTTGAATTTCTCCTCAAAATCCGAAAGAGGATGTGCAATATAATCAATCCTGACTTGGCGGCTCGCCTTCAATCAATTTCTCACCGACGTGATGTGGCTTTCCTCATTTTTCTTGGGCACTACTCTGAATTGTTTTTCCCTGGTTCACTGTCTAAATGTATTTAAACGTGCAGCTACATTAGCAAAAACGTCCCACCCTTTTACCGTCGAAATACTTAAATGTAACTCCCTCTTCTACTCTATTGCTATTTTCTTTCGCACTTCCCGTTTGAAGAACTCCTTATCTTTTGCTGGCTTTCCCATAGCTGCAAACTTAAAAAAAAGTTTAAATGCAACCTAAATTGGCATCTTTTATTCACATCATATCTTATTTTAGATATCTCCTATGTGTTGTTTTTTCTCTCATTGTAACCCCCTGCGCACCAGTGTCGGTCCTGCCTCGCTGAGGTAAAATGATTAGGATATTTATACGTGTGTGTTTGTGTGTTTGAGTGTGTATTATTATGTCATTTAATTTGTGAGAAAAAATATATCAGCCTATTTTCATGAATTTTATTTGAATCAGAAGAACATAATTTGTGTTTTTACGTCTTATCAACCTGTTATTAAAACGGAAATATACTTTGGATTGTGAGAATAGTTTTGTAGATAATAATACTTTTTGTATTCGCCTTGCTATTTAACTCATAGTTGGGAGGGGATGAGATGGATACATACTTTTTCCAAATGTATTTATAGGTTCGCCAATATAACGAATATATGACTGCACCGTCCATACATCTAAGTTAAAATCCCATGTTCTTTTCTAACAGTGACACAACTAAATATATATATATATATATATATATATATATATATATATATATATATATATATATATGGTGCATCTGTGCATTTAGAATTTTAATTTTTGATTTTGTCGACTACACAGTATAACCTCGAAAGAGTATTCTGTATTGCTTCGAATTCGCGCCGAATTCCTTCATCCGAACATTTCAATCTGAGGACTTTGCAGAAGATTCGGAAAGAGATGGATGAGCTGCACGATGATGGTAAATATATCAGCTAAAATGATGAAATGTGAAGCCATTGTTATTTTCTTTTAATGCTTTAGTTAGACAACAATTTATCAGTCGCATTATTTTTATATATATATATATATATATATATATATATATATATATATATATATAATATGTATATATATATATATATATAGTTGGAGTATATTGAAAATAGCCAAACTATACAACGGTGGAAACATATGCAGATTGTTTCAAGACGAAAAATTAGCTAATATGTTGTTCCCTGAAAGAAAGAAATTACTAAATGAAAGATTAGAAATTATGTCCAAATGTAATCTTACTCATAAATATTTACTAGGATCACAGAAACATGGATGAAAGTGTTCTAAGTTCTTTACAAACCCCCTCACTAAAATAGAAAATTTTTCGGTTGTTTGAAAATTTCATTTGCGCGTTCGTAAAATAAATTCTTGTTCGGACCCTTGAAAAACAGCAAAATCAGTTATTGAAAGTCGATTGACGATAACGAAAGGTTTAAACCTAGATTGCTGAAATAATTTATTTCTAAATGAAAAATATTCAAAAGTTCTACAATATAATTTTTATTGAACACTTTTTAATACAACTGTGTTCTGGTGCTGATTTAATTATCACCAAAAAGTAACTAACTAATTAATATATATATATATATATATATATATATATATATATATATATATTGGGAGAGAGACAGACAGCAACAGAAAAAGATAAACAGAAAAGATATAGGTATATAGATAAGATGCCTTATTTTATAAAAATATCAATTAGACATCACAAGTTAGACGGCCATATAAAAAATAATTTATCTATATGCATAATTATTTGTGTGTATGAGCGTCCATATTTATTTCTAGTAATGCATCTATCATTTTTATGTAGAAGAAAGTATACTTATAATGCAGAACCTGTAAATTGATCAAAGAATTTCAAATATGCACAGTATTGTTCATCATTCTCTCGACACCCCCTGCACTTCCACACCTACATCCAGTTCCCACGCATAGAAGCTGTGAAGCCTCCATATACGATTACGCCATCTGCGTCAGAGTGTAGACAATTCTTTCATAAACATTGCAAAAATAGATGAAAGGCTACAGAATAATTAGCAGGGAAATTAATTAATTAATAATATCGTAATAATTACAAGGCTGATTAACCAGGAAAAGGCTTTGAAAGCTAAGTCCGAAAGAAAACACAGATATTGTAGTGAACTCAAAAAATAAAATTAAAAAAAAAAATAGAATGATATGAGAAATAAACCGCATCACAACGGAAGCAAAGTTTTCGATTCCGGTGGTTGCAATCGAAATTAGTTCACCGTTAAAAGTAAAATAGAATGTCTTAGTAATTGGAAAGATCTGACTTTTATTTGTAGCTATGATTCATTATATATACATATATGAATAATGAAATACAGTTGCAGATGCCTGCTCAGTTAGATTTGTATTTCTTTGACACACCCACAGGGCACACCTACGGGTTCTACTGTATCTATGCTATACAAAACGTAATTACATTTTATGGGGTGAGAGAGAGAGAGAGAGAGAGAGAAGGAGAAGGAGAGAGTGAGAAAGAGAAGGTAAGGGAAAGAGGGAGAGGGAGAGGGGGAGAGAGAGGGGGAGGGGAGGGAGGGAGGGAGGAGAGAGTGAGAAAGAGAGGGTGAGAGAGAGATGGAGAGGGAGAGAGGGAGAAATAGAGGGTGAGAGGAAGGAGAGGGAGAGGGAGAGAGGGAGTAAGAGAGAGAGATTGAGAGGGAGAGGGAGAAAGAGAGGGTGGAAGAGAGAAGGAGAGGGAGATGGAGAGAGTGAGAAAGAGAGGGCGGGAGAGAGAAGGAAAGGGAGATAGAGAGAGTAAGAAAGAGAGTGAGAGAGTGAGAAAGAGAGGGTGGGTGGGAGAAGGAGAGGGAGAGGGAGAGAGTGAGAAAGAGAGGGTGTGAGAGAGAGGGAGAGGGAGAGGGAGAGAGGGAGAAAGAGAGGGTGAGAGAGAGAGAAGGAGATCGTCAGGCATAAATGACGCCAGCAAAGCTGTAACACAATCCTTGTTGCTTTCAAAAAGGTCCTTCAGCCTACTTTCTTTTACAAGGCTTCGCTCCTTTTACGCTATGGTTTCCACGCACTTTCTAGAATCTCCTGAAGAGGCAGATAACCAAACGATAAGTCACCTTTCATTATATGCACCTCCGTGCCTCATACACATACACACACGCATATATATATATATATATATATATATATATATATATGTGTGTGTGTGTGTGTGTGTGTGTGTGTGTGTATGTATGTATGTATAAAAGCAAACTTATCACTATACTCGTTTCGAAAAACCCTTCGCGTATATACGCTGAAAGAAAAAAAATAGTTGTAAAAAAGAAAGAGCTAAGCACATGAACATCAGCCAAAGCGATTTGGACCGAGCCAGTACGTAGCCCAACGAAAAAATCAGAGACGAGTAATCAAAAACAAACAAATCTCAATACTTAAACAAAGCAGAATAAGTAAATTAACCTCGTGAGCCAACATATCTACCATGGTTTCACCTTAACTGATCTTCAGGGAACGTTCCCTGAATATCCGTTTAGGTGACACCTTGGTAGGTTTGTTGGCTCACTAGGTTAAGTTACACACACACACACACACACACACACACACACACACACACATATATATATATATATATATATATATATATATATATTAAAGAGAAATAGTGGTTGCTCCAACGAGAAAAATTGGTATAGAAGAAAAAGTGCAAGAAGCCGTGAATGTTTTGTTTTAAAGTGTACATTTATTCTTGCCATCATTATTAATAGTTTGGGTAGCGCAGTTGGTTTGGATTTTTAAACTTTATATATATATATATATATATATATAGTCATCCACAGACATATCTGATTCACTGTATCACAGTTCATTAGTACGGTTAGACTCCAATTGCTTTTTAACCCAGTTTTGAAACCCGACAGAATTGGCGTCAGTCGGCGATTCTACCTCAGTGGTATGGCCGCTCAGTAGAAGGAGGCAGACTTTTTAGCGTATATATCATCATTACACACGCCCAATAGCTGAGAGTGTTCTAATTCATTGCTGAATGAACGATGCGTATATATATATATATATATATATATATATATATAGATAGATAGAGAGAGAGAGAGAGAATAGTTTAATGCTATGCTATTTTTATTGCCTTAAGTGCTCAATATTAGGTATAAGACGTTTGTATACATAAATGTGAGCATTGAACTTAACGCCCAGAGGGGACACTCTGTTATATATTATTTGAACTGGTGTCTAATTTCGCGAAGAAGTATATTTTCACGAAACAGCAAACATATTCAAACTGGTTAGCAAAAGAAAAATAAACAATGTTCTAAAATTTTTTGATTGCTGTCGAAGTAAAAAAATGTAGGTAAACTTCCTCATGTTGAGAAAATATTTGATTGATTTGAAACCAGCGTAGCAGAGGTTGGATAAAGTGAGCCTCGAAATGTTTGCAGAAAATGCGTGGTCTTTTAGCTGGATTTATTTATTATCTAATAGTTTGTTTTGGTTTGGAAAGGTAGTTACAGCTATTTTTTCTCAGGCAATCTTTTTCAGTTTTTGGACCAATTGTTGCCAGGTAATATCCAACTCCTCAATTTCCATGAAATTTTTTAGCCGTGATTAGTATATTTTTTTTGTTGTTTTTAATTTTCTGATACTTTTAGAAAGCTTTCTACTAAATAAACGATTAGATGCAAACAAGAAATAAAATATTTTCTACACTACTTAAAAACCAAAAACTGAAATCAAACAAGAAAAAAATTTAATAAATAATATGAAATAAATAATCAAAACCAAGAAAAATAAATTAATCCAGACAACTAAAAAAGTAAATAAACTAGGTAGGTTCCTAGGCTTGAAGGTATACCGCATCCGGCAGCAAGGCCTCTGATTGGGAGGTTGTAAGGAGCATGGAAACAACCTCTTAATCGCTGTTGTTTTCAAATCCACCCTGACCCGGAGTGGTAGTACCTGTTAGCGTCCAAGCTATGGGCAAATAGTTAACCCTTAAACTGGGGTTAAAACACTATGAAAGTATAAAAATACACTTTTATAGACATATATAGATAAAAATAGACTTTATAGAAAAGTATACATTTCTGAAAGAAAAACTATTACCATAACACATTTTTGAAGGAAAAATATATTCTTTGCAAAACATTTTTGAATACAAAACTATTTTCAGATTTTCTAAAATTACATTTAATTAAAATCTGATTAAATCAACCTTCTCACTATAATCGAACATTTAAAAAAAAACTTAAAACCCCACCTTTTTGGCATTAAATAACCCACAGAGCTTGATATGCCTTTAAACAAAACTCAAACTCAAACTCAAAGTAGGTAAATAAACAAATAAGAAGACAACAAAATATATATACTAGCTCGGCATAGCTCGGGTGTAATAAAAGCTTTAAAACTAATCCATGGTCCTGGAGCTCAGACTCAGCCTAAAGAATATTTATGTGATGATTGGTGAGAATCGGATAAAAATTGTTGATTTGTATAAAGGACATACAGACACATAAACAGACACACACACAAACATCTTGCCTTTTATAAGAAAATCGGTTCAACCGTTTCGGAGTCTATAGGTAACGGACACACACATACAGACATACACACACAGTTTGTTTTGTTTGTTCTTGATTAACGGCCTATCAACATCTAAAGGGTCATTTAAGGCCAGAAACGTATTTTTATTTTATTTTAAATCCCATTTTGTTGGTACCATTTTTCATTCAAAAAAGTTTCCTTGGTAATATTGTTAATTCAAAAACGTTTTGTTGGTGAATACTTTCATAGCATTTTGACCCAGGCTTGGGGGTTAACTATTTACCAATAGCTGGGACCCTAACAGATGCTACCACCCTGGGTCAGGGCGGACCTGGGAACAACAGCAATTAAGAGGTGGTTCCACGCTCCTCACAACCTCCCAATCAGAGGCCTTGTATTCAAAGTTATCTATGAAGAAAAATACGAAAAGAATGAGGTACATACGAAGATAATTCGCTAGGTAGGTAAACACTGAAACTAAGAAAAACACAGAGACACATAGATATAGAGATAGGAATATACGAATAGATTCATATATATATATATATATATATATATATATATAGAGAGAGAGAGAGAGAGAGAGAAACAGAGAGAGAGAGAGAGAGCCAGAGAGGGAGATAGATAAGAACTAACAGATTGAGACAGATAGACAGACAGGTAGATATAGACATTGCAATATATATACAGCGAGAGAGAGAGAGAGAGAGATAGTGAGAAAGATTGTCACAGATATATATATCTACATATTAAAATAAAACTTTAAAAATCAAATTTGATTAAAATTGGACCACTCATTCTATAACCCGTTTTTTTTATCGGTTTTCGATATTTATCGGAGGTACCTCGACACAAAACCTAGCTAAGAACACTCGCACACACTTATAGTACAACTGTGTAAATTTTCATGAAAGTCGGTTCAGCCGTTTCGGAGTCTATATGTAACGGGGACACACACACACACACACACACATCCACACACAGATAAAGTTCCATTTATAAATAAGTCTATATTGTTGTGGTGAAATTTTCCTCGCCAAATTGTTGTGGCCTGTTAGGGCCAGAAAAAAAATGGACACAGAAACAAGGAAGTACTTTCAAACTGTGTATTAAAATAGTCAATAAGTTAAATGCCATACGTGATACACGCTTTGGGCGATCATGTTCCGAAAGAGACATGACTGACTGGGCAGAAGATGATCCCGCAGGAGGATGTCATGGCTTTCTGTGGTAAACTGGTTGCCGATTAAGGCTATAGAAGCCAATCTGCCCAATTTTTTTACGCATAACTGGACGGAAGAGACGGATTAATATCTTTTCCGACAGTATTTGTGCGCAAGTGAATGCAAGGAATTCAACTGGAATTTGAACTCGGCTGCCCGATTTGTCGTTCCCAGTCGATATCCACTGCACCACAAACGTGACATTGAAAATAGGCGATTTGACAAATTTACACAATCCAATTTCCAATTTAAAATCATCGCCTGTTTTCCTTTTCGCCTTATACAGAAATAACTTTTTAAAATTCCGTTATTTCTGTTTATTCGTTATGATAAATAACATCCATATTAATTCTAATATTGCTCTATATCTATGTCGAGAAATCATAGCACTAAGCATCTTCGCAACTCAATACTATATATATATATATATATATATATATATATATCTTTGTTTGGGCATAGATTATTTTCTTTCTTTGCTAAATATCATTGTCACTCAATTTTTTTAATTCAGATCTCCCAATGTTTTCTCACTACGCCGGTTCTTTTGGCTTGTGGTGACTTTTCTTTCTGTAGTGCATCAAGTTAAGGTTCTTTCAACGTCGTAGACCTCTTATTGTCTGAACTGACATTTCACGAATAATGGTGCATTTATCAGTTATCTAATGAACCGTTAACACTTGTCGGATATTGATAGGCTGTCTTTGATTTCATTTATCTAATTTCGAAAAGCAGTCTGTTTCTTATTTTGAATTATTTCCAAGTTAAGAAGTTCATGATCGTGCACATATATTTATGCGTGTGTGTGCGTGTGTGTTTAATGCAAAGAATTTGTCACTTTAACTGAGCAAGTTTCGTGAGGACACTGTTATGTCTTCACTCATCAGGGCCGCGTTATTTTTTGCTCAGTTAAAGTGACAAAATTTTTGAATTAAACATGTAAACGCTATGTTTTCACTCCGATATCGAGCAATTTACTATAAAAACTCTTTTTGCTAAAATACTTTTTTATAAAGCTATAAAAACCGACAATCTTGGCGCTAAACATTATCACCAGTCAACAATATATATATATCAGCATGCGGTGTATATATAGAAGAATCCAAAGGAGTATCCTGTACATACAGTGGTAGGATAACTCTAAGAGAACTTTAAATATATATGTATATAAATACATATAAAGCAAATATAAGAAAAATTAAAGCAGACACGTTATTTCATGGTAAATCGGGGGTTGAGACCTATTTCAGCCAAACCATCTTCATCTTCCGTCTTTATTGTACTATTTCGTGAAAAATCTTCTATACAATAAAGCTGATGATGATTCGCCTGAAATAGACCTAACATTCCGATTTACAACGAAATAACGTGTCTGCCTTAATTTTTTCTTTTATATATATAACTTTCGAACGAAGGAAAAAATGGTTTTAAAAAAAAGGGCTTAGAATATGAAAGTTTGTCAAAATTGTTCGGACAGAAATCAGCACAAAGCCCCCTCCCCCACCAAAAAACCCCCGATACGACTATCTTACAGAAAGCGCTCAGTACAAAGGTAGAGCGAACTCAGTATATCCTAATGAGCCAGACGAACCTACTAGGTTTCTCCTAAACAAATTCTCAGGGAAAGCTGGCCAGCTTTCCTTGACGATCCGTTTGTATATATATATATATAATTATTATTATTATTGTAAAACGTACCAAGAAAACAGTATCACTAACAATGACTAAAATCATTATGTCCTACAGTTAACAAAACGGTAAATTTAGTCGTCAATCCCAAAAGGTAATACCAAATGGGAAAAGGTGAATCAAAAAAAGAAACAAACAAAGCAAAAGCTGTGTTCGAAAGAAATAAAACCCAAGACGAAAACCTTAACAGTAAAGAGCTCAATACGAAAGTACGAAAGTACGAAAGTAGAGCAAAGATGCGAACTAAATCTAAAAGTGAGCCAAAGCCAACCGCGGTTTCTTTTGGCGTCAAAACTATACATAAACATCTATACTGTCAGCGGTTAGTCAGTTAAGTGCCATACGTGATACGCGCTTTGGGAGATTATGTCTCAGAAGAAACATGACTCTGTGGGCTGAAGATTATCCCGCAGTTGGTTGCCATTACTTTCTGAGGTAGATTGGTTGTCGACCAAGGCTTTAAAAACCAATCTGTCCTATTATTTAACCCATAACTGGAGAGAAGAGATGGATTGTTACATTTCATAATAGTATTTGTGCGTAAGTGATTGTAAGAAATTCAAGTGGTATTCGAATTTGGCTCCCCGAATTGTTGTTCCGAGTCGATATCCACTGCAACAAACGTATATACCCTGTCACTGCAACAAACGTACATACCCTGTCAGCGGTATATTACTGTTTTCTTATCTAAATGGTTAAAAAAATGGCAAACATTATCCTTCTCCTAACATTGTGAGGATGACGCTACACATTCACATAGAACAGTACCAAAGAACAGAAACAGCATCATTCGATGACTATCAGAAGTAATAACAACTAAAATAGATACTACATAAAAGGTGAAAGGATAAATAATGACATCATTAAGATGAGGACATTTTACACTATTTCAAAGAAAATGTTAGGAAAGAAATCCCCGTCAAAACTGGCAACAGCGATAGCAGCTATTATATATGGAGAACCTATTTTTATGAAAAATTTGAGTTTCTTGACAAAGACCATTCCTATATTAACATTTTAATCTTGTGCCTCAGATTCCCAATGAAATATAACAGATAAAAATCACAATGGCGACTGCCAACAACAGCAAAAATTAAAGTAGATAACATGTAACACGAAGCGAAAATAAAGACATAATCTAGATGTTGGCTTTACACAAGATATTAAATAAAATTTTAAGAAGGACCCCTCCAATCAGTACTAGAAAGAGCTATAACAGCTATTTGACTTGCCAAAACTATTTTCTTAAGAAATGGTTTTAAATGAACGATTATATAAATTTCAACTCAAAGCGGTATTGGCTGCTCAGTCAATGAGTACTGTTAATATCTATCTATCTATATATATATATATATATATATATATATATATAGAAATATCAAACAATTTCCATCGATTTTTCTATGGGGATTTGTTTATATAATTCTATCAAACAATCTATCTCTATTTCTCGACTTGTTCACATCTATCTATCTATCTATCTATCTATCTATCTATCTATCTATCTATCTATCTATCTATCTATCTCTTTCAGTCTGCTCATTATCTATCCATTTATCTATTTTCTGTGTATGTATGTATGTATGTATGTATGTATGTATGTATGTATGTATGTGTCTAACCCGGTTCATTATCTATCTATCTATTTCTGTCTGTTTATTATATATCCGTTTATTTACATTTCTATCTATCTATCTATCTATCTATCTATCTATCTATCTATCTATCTATCTATCTATCTGAACCTGTTGATATTTTTTATTAAACAATTGATCTATCGATCTATCTCGACATGTTTATGTGTTTTCATCTATCTATCTATCTATCTATCTATCTATCTATCTTAACAGCAGCAAAAATTGAAATGGTGAACACATGTGACTCGACCAGAAAATAATAAACATTATCAAGATGTTGACATTCTACATTACTTCGAATACAAGAATAGGAAGGAACATGAATATGAGAAAAAGTAATTATAGCTCATGAACATGGAAAACTTGTTTTTCTAGGAAATTGTTTGAAGAGAAAGTTTTTATAAATTTCAATCTAAAGCAGTACTAGATACTCCGTGAATAAATGACAAATATTTCCTTGTATGGAAACGGCTATATTGCCAATATCAATACCAACGTGACGTCGGATTTTAAAGTGAAGCCATTAATGCTCGTCTTGTCGTCATTAGTTTTAAAAGTTTTTTTTCAATGTGAAGCTTTTCAGGATAATATAACATAAATATCTTAAAACACATGTGAAGTTGACAGAATTGAACTTTCTTTGTTCGGATTCGTATACATTGTCCTGATTGTAAAAGTTGGGCTTTTGCCAAAAACACGGCTACTGTCTTCATTAAGCCCTAATTAACTTTCTTTCTTAATTCCTTTCGGGTTTTGTTAATTTCCCCTAATTGATGAACTTATTATCAACAACGGCTGAGAACAGAAGGAATGGAGGCCGGACCACAAGGCAGAGAACACGAATCAAGTCAATGATAAAATTTTAGAGAATCGTTACGGGCATTTACAAGAATATGGATTTAATACTCTATACTGTCAGAGATATTTAATTAGTTTAGTCTTGCACAAGGCCATGGCAGAATTAGATAATATATATAACATCCTCTTGCAAATTAACTGAAACTAAAAGTTTAATATCTTCCTAGGATCTTTCACACTTACCCTGTATACCTATACGTCATCTCGTTGTTTTCATCTTGCGAACTCATTTTTTTATGTTTTAGACTGAGGGATCCAGTTTGTTTCTTCACCTTTATAACACTACTGACAGTTAAAAGGCTGACGCCGACAATATCCGCGATCTATCTGTAAGATTTCCTAGTGTTTTCGTAGAGCGTTAAGTATTTCGTAACCTTCCCTGGAGTAACGTCCATCTCAGACAATGGCCGTAGAACAACTAATCGACAGTCGAGAGAGTGTCTGGTGGGGATAAACATCTGGTTCAATCACAGATGACACATTATTTTTCAAAGTCAAACAAATTTCATCATGGAACTATATATATAACGAAATTTGGTTATAAGCAACCGACAATTTTCAATATTCATGGTCGAGTGGTTAAGACAGTACCAGATCAAATGGTAGCTTCCCCTATGTAAATAGGGGTCGCTGGTTCGAATCCTGCTGGATAGCACACATTTTCGTCATAAAAATTTATCGTGAAATAATCAGGCCGGTAGATATAAATATAAAATACTGTTTAATTAAAAACAGAATATCTACTTAAATACGAGTATCGGTAAAAATAATGTTCAAAATAATTCATTACATATATATATATATATATATATATATATACACGCAAGTGCACACATATATAAATATTTTTCTGGTGTCGATAAAACAGTGCTTTATGTTATATGAACTATGTATTAACAAATGCACCTATTACTCTGCGTCTATAGCATGACATGAAGTTTCAATGACTGCGCGATCATAAGATGCTTTGTACGTATTATGAACTGACCATTCCGGGATTTTAATTTTTTTTTTTTTATTCTCGCGTTTTTTAAAGTCATTATAAATTATAAATGTGGGATGCTAATTTTTTATTTATTTACTCAATGCAGAATTTAATTTGGTTTAGGCTGAAACTTGAACATAAAGCAGGAATGTAAAATACTAACAGCTAAATTCATATTAAAGACTGAAAGAAAAATGAATGGATGCAAGTCAAATTTTGATTTCCTGGTATCGAAATCAAATAAGTTTTTTTCGTCCTAAACTGAATTTTGAAGGCTAAATAAGTTTTCTGAGTAAATGGTATCATGGCTGAGAGTAAGAACTACAATTATACCTACTTAGAGCCAAACCCGAAACAAAAACTAAAATAAAAGGGCTGAAAAGAGTACAGACATACAGGCAGATAAACAGAGAGACACACACAAACAGCTTACCTTTTATATATACATATTATCGCTTTTCTGCCCTATTGTAAGAACTGCAACCTTGAAACTTCTGAATAATGTTTCTTATGTCTTTGTCTATGAGTGTATCAAATTTGACTAAAATTAGACCATTCTTTCTATAACCCGATTTTTTCGATTATCGATATTTATCGGGGGTACCTCGACACGAAATCTAGCTAAGAACACTCGCAGACGCTTATATATATTACAACTGTGTAAATTTTCAAGAAAATCAGTTCAGCCTTTTCGGAGTCTATAGGTAGCGGACACATACACACACACACACACACACACACACACACACACAGACAAAGTTCCATTTATAAATAATATAAATTTATATAAGTTTAGATCAACCTCGGTGGTCATTTATTGCTAACTAAATTTTTATTTATTTATTGCTGGTAATACCTTTTTCTTTCAACAATTTATTGTTGTTTTTATATAAGTTTTGTGTCTAGTAATACTTTTTTCTTTTCGAGTATCAAGATTCATTGGCATTTGTTTTTAAGGGCAGGTTCTCCAAGTCCTACCCTTGTTATTTAACCTATAACCGGAGGGAAGGGACGGATTAATACCTTTCCCAAGGGTACCAGTGCTTACGTATGAAATACCGTGTCTGCCTTAATTTTTCTTATATATATATATATATATATATATATATATATATATCTCCAGGTGAAAAGGACTAAAACGTGTAGAATCCCGAGTTTTCCGGCAACTGGTTTTTTAAAAAATTGTTCAATACAACATAAATCTTAGAGCATAATATAATTAAATTACTTTTTTAATTAAATTTATTTAATTTACTTTGCGACACGGAATTTCTGTGTCGAGGTTTTATCTCGTCATCAGCCAATGTTGAATAATTGTGGTGAAAATGATTTACATATGGATGTAGAAAACAATAGGTTTGTTTTTAAAGAGTTAATCCATTATCTGGATTTAGTGATAAACAGTTCCAGAAAAAAAAACTTGTATAGACATACAAAGTCATGGACATAAACAGAGAGGTAAAAAGAACATCGCATTTTCGATAACTCTCTCTCTCCCTCTCTCTCCCTCTCTCTCCCTCCCTCTCTCCCTCCCTCCCTACTCTCTCTCCATCGCTCCCTCTCTCTTCTTGTCTACATGCACACACTCACAAAAAAAGATAGGGAGAGAGAGAGAGAGAGAGAGAGAGAGAGAGGAAATTCTGAAGTCGTCTGGAGGCCGTGGTTGAAGCGATTTTATTGTAAAAATTTACTCTCTATCTTTTCAAAGTATTTTTTTAATCATATCACCCCGATCAAGGCGGTAATGCCACTGATGTGCAGGGGGCTACATAAAAGTGAAAAACTTGGAAAAAAGAAAGCCGGAAACCACATCCTAAACAGGGAAAAAGGGATGAGCCTCTACACCTGTTCAATAGACATGGGTGGGTGTGAACCGGGCGATAGTTTAATCTATCTACTCCAATTATTTTTCTGTAATTTTTATAAATATATTTGTTAAAATGCGATATTTATCCATCTTACCCTATATGTCTACATAATTCCCTCTATAAAAACATGTGTAAGTTATGAATTATTTAATTCATACTCGTTAACCACATACTGAAATTGACAAAAAAACACACCCACAACAACATAATTATTTTACATATATAAAATTTGAGTATATTTTATTTTTGCAGAAATTTTGCAGTGATATCAAAATTTGTTTACAGATTATGTGTGCTGAGCTTAACCAGTGTGAATTTACTTCCTCTATAGAAACGATAAAAAATTATTTGTATGGATGACCGCACATACATTCATGTAGTACACAGTACAACCTTTGCATCGGGGTATTTGTGCACGAAATCCAACTGTTTATCTTGAATTTTATTCATACATGATGCATTCTTAACCATTATTTTTTAATAGTATTTCGCTCATCTTACTTTTAGTTCCTTTCCATTGTAACTATTCAAATAACCAGGGATTTTTGTTAGAAAGGAAGCATTTTTAAATGCAATGTCAATAGTTAACTTCTGTCTAATTAATTTCAGTTCTTTTATTGTTTTCTCTTTTTAATTATATTTTCCTTATTTTCTCTCACACTCAGTAACCTTTTGCATTGTAATGGCTTTATTGCCTTACTTGGGGTGAAATTATTAAAAAATATATTAAAATTATATTGAATTTTTCTTTGGTAAAGCACCTTTTTTCTTTCATATTAATTCTGCTTTTTTTGTTTTTTTTTGTTTTTTTTTTTGTTTTTTTTTAATCATTTCACCCCGAGCAAGGCGGAAACGCCACTGATGTGCAAGGGGGCTACATGAATGTAAAAACATTAATTAGAAAAAAGTGAGGAGTACAAACTATTTAGAAAGGAACATTAGAAAGCTGAGAAAGCAGGTGCGATGACAGATACATAGGTGGAGAGAAAGGGAAGGTTATACAGGGGTGGGGAGAGAGCTAGAGTCCAGTGGTTAGTAGATGAGTATTGACTTTTTGTTTATTTTCATAAGAGGTTTTGGTTTTCATTATATTATCATGTGTTTGTTTTTGTTTATTTTGGTGGGGGTTGTCATTTTTTTGTTTTGTTTAATAAATCATTATCAACCATTATTATATTTTTTTAAAAATTTTAATCACTTTATTTACTCTCAGAGGATTAAAATCATAAGATCTTGAAATTTTCTATTCGATGAACCATAGTACAGGATACAAATTCTTTATCATCCAACAATTAACTGAAACGAAAAAAAGTAAAATTGCACACCCACAAAAATGAATCAGAATGACTGAAAACATTTTGGAAAAACCTAGACCAAAGGCAAATTTCACAAGTCGCTGTGAAAATTAAGATTCTGGATTTTGATTGGATAGGAAATAGCAAATTGATGTACGACCCAGGTCAATTTTTCTTAACACCTAAAAAATGCGTATTCTGTCTGATCCAGTCACATAACTTAACTACGGCTTATCCAGTCAAATCAGTCCGAGATGGGAGCGGTAATCTGATAAAGACCTCGTCACAATGTAAAGGAGAATTTTCAATACGCCGACCCTGTCATGCCTCGTCGAACTAGATTCATTCTTCCTCCTTCCAATTTCCCTTTCTTCGTCTTCACTCACACGTCGTCAAATAAGAACAAGATACTTCAACTGACTCCTAAAAACTAAAGTCCGATAAGTACAATTTTCCTTTATTGCTTCAGCTTCCTTTTCACTATTTCCGACCATAAGAAAGGGAAGAGAACACAGATTTCATTAGTAGCCTGCTAATATTTTTATATATACACATTCTGCTATTGTCAAGTCTCAGCTCTGAATTTCTCTGGGAACATTTAACTACTTACATTTTCTCTTTGAAAATTTAACTCATAAAAATTAATTAACTACATGCATTTTCTATTCGAGTATTTCACTTTTTACAAATGTGTTATTCTTTTTAGTTAATAAAAATTTTACTTTAGCATATAAGACGAAATATTTTATTCTTCCACATTCCAACATCCAACATTCAACCTTTTGATAATTTTAATTTAAATTTAATTTTCGGTTGTGTTTGGCACAAGATTAATTTGACTAACATAGCCGAAGCCACACAATCGTCAACCATTTTGGCTAGAATTTACTTCATCTTGATAATAGTCCATCGATTTACACTCATGGGTTTATTTGTAGTAATATTGATTAATTTTGAATTTTCATTCGATGAAGTTTTGTTAGTCATGATTAATTTTTAATGATTATTTCTTGCATCTTAATTTTAGTTGCTTTATTTACACAAATAATAGATTTTCAATATTAGAATTTGTTTTCTGCAACGGGTTTTCAGTCATTCATTTTTACCAAAACAACATAAATTTTATTTTACTCGATTTTTTTTGCAACATTAGTCGACAGAATAAA
>JBBBDQ010001429.1:872500-965000 GCA_037127315.1 Ascarosepion bandense
ATCTAAAGTCAAACTCTTATATAAAACACATAGCTAAAAATATTTTGTTGAGAACCTTGAAATGAATAGGAGGTGCACCTGACTAAAATGATAACAGTATATAATGTACGAACAAATGGTAGATTTATTAATGTGCAAGATGGATCCTGACGAGAAAACATTTTGGCCCAACACAGAGACCTAAATTCTTAGCACTAAATGCAGCTTAGATCCGATATATTCGTTCCACTTCAGATCTGTTGAAAAATTGAGGACAAAGAGGTGCAGTGTGTTGCTCTCAAGGAGACATGCATGAGCATTGCGTCCATCTACCATGTATTCTACTGTGAAAGTAGAATAACAAATATTCGTATTAATTCAAAGCACTAAGGAGAAAAAAAATCCTAGCACAATGGCTAGGGAGTGAAGTAAATATTGACTTACACTACCGAACATAGTTATTAGGTGACACAGTTTTTTAAAAGAAATGACGTATTTCATTGTCTTTTTTTTTATTTTTTTGTTTTGTATTTATTGCCAAGTGGATAACTATAATTGAAAATAGAATGGTTCTTTTTTTAATACTGTACTACAATAATATGTGCATCAAATGAACTGTTCCGGTGTCCAGTTTTTGTGCTCTCTTTCCCATGCTAGTCTCTTCTTCTTATTGGCTGGACAAAGCAATGGATTCCTGGCTGCCTTGTGAAATTTTGCAAAGTAATAATAACAAAAGAACCATTCTGTTTTCATTTAAAATTATCCACTTGGCAATAAACACTAAAAATAATATGAAATACATCTTTTTTTTTTTTAAACTGGAGCGGCTTAATACTTATGGCCGGTAGTATATATATATATATATATATATATATATATATATATATATATATAATCTATAGTGTGCGATGGGTAAATTGTCGCTATTTGCCTTGTAAAAATTTACAAAGTAATAATAACAAAAGAACCATTCTGTTTTCATTTAAAATTATCCACTTGGCAATAAATAGTAAACATAGTATGAAATATATCATTTAAAAAAGAAACTGGGTTGGCCTAATAATTATGGCCGGTAGTGTAAGCTCACTGGCTGTTCGGTTAATGAATGCTAAACGTTTCATTATGAGGTGATTACTAATATTACCATTACATTTAGAAACAGGGAAAACATATACTACGTTTTGATTCCGACACGATGGCTAAAGATAGAAGTAACTCCAGTCGATACTGGCTGCGCGGTCATTGATTGCCAAATGTTTCTTTATAAAGAAATGGCAAAATAATAGAGGATGTGCATTGTGGTATAGTGGATATCGGCTCGGAACGAGAAACCGGGGAACCGAGTTCGAATTCCAGCTGAATCCATTGTATTCACTTACGCGCAAATATCCTTGGGAAAGGTATTAATCCGTCTCTTCCTTCCAGTTATGGGTTAAATAGCAGGACAGATTGGGTTCTATAGCCTTGGTCGGCAACCAGTCTATCGCAGAAAGCAATGGCAAACTACTGCGGGATAATCTTCTGCCTAGTCAGTCATATCTCTTTCGAGACATGATCGCCCAAGCGTGTATCACGTATGGCATTTAACTGACTGACTGAATATAATAGAAATATAATTAAAACTTCTACTGGGTATAAAGTGGGGGATCAATCTTATATTGTTATGAAGTAATAAACTGATCCCCCACTAATTACTACATAATAATATAATGCAGCTCTTCTCCTTCTAGCTATGAGTCAAATAGCAGGAAAGATTGGGTTCTATAGCCTTGGTCGGCAACCAGTCTACCGCAGAAAGCAATGGCAAACTACTGCGGGATAATCTTCTGCCCAGTCAGTCATGTCTCTTTCGAGACATGATCGCCCAAGCGTGTATAACGTATGGCACTTAAACTGACTGATGATGATTTTCTCAGCGCCACTTAGATGTGGCACAAGGTCGAAAGTATGGGACACCCAGTGAGGATCGAACTAACTACTCAGTTGTAATGATTCTCGCGAGACAAGCTTGCTAGCCATTACACCACCTCGATGTAATGGCATTAGTGATGAGGAAAGAAATCACAACTGGTATTAGCTTGTCCCCCACGGTGACGAGATATGCCCCAAACTAGATTTAACGTGTGAAGGTCAATCGCAAGCATATGCGCCAAGACCAGAAAACTGCCCAATCTCAGCAACCAACGTGGCGCAAGCATTGATATTCCATCGACCCACACAGTTTGGTACAATGAGGACCCAGCGTTGAAAAACCCACGACCAGGCATACCTCAATGATTTTTTTTCGTAGTCTGTATAAAGCCAGAAACATAACTGAGAGATAAAATCACCCCTCGACAGTTGATTCGTCGAAGAGATTAAGAAGTATCGAAATAAGGAAGGACGAAACGATTTGATTTCCGCTCCCATTCCATCTTGACTTACCATTTTACGAACACTTATATTTTTCCGTACAGTAAACTCTGTTATTTGTTTACCCTTTACATGTTGTGTAAATCTTTCCACTTGGAATTTACCTTGTTATTTATATCGTTATCTATCTAAACTTATTTATAATTGGAACTTTGTCTCTCTCTCTCTCTGTGTGTGTGTGTGTGTGTGTGTGTTTCCGTTACCTATAGACTCCGAAACGGCTGAACCGATTTTCTTGAAATTTTACACAGTTGTACTATAAGCATCTGCGAGTGTTCTTAGCTAGGTTTTGTGTCGAGGTACCCCCGATAAATATCGAAAATCGATAATCGGGAAAATCGGATTATATATAAATTTCATAGATTCATCCACGGAAGATAAAAGATAAAAACAAAGAAATTTCATTAAAATCTGACTGAATCAATCTTCTCGAACATTAAAAAAACAGAAAAAGCCTTAAAACAACACCTTTTTGGCATTAAATATCCCACAGAGGTTGATATGTCGTTAAACAAAACTGAAACTCAAACTTATAATAGGATATCCTAACAGCCCCCGACTATTGATTCGCCGAAGAAATTAAGAAGTATCGAGGTAAGGAAGTAGGAAAAGATTCGACTTCCGCTCCCATCGACTTCCGCTCCCATCGACTTCCGCTCCCATCGACTTCCGCTCCCATCGACTTCCGCTCCCATCCGTCTTGACTTAGCATTTTATGAACTTTCTGTTACTTATACTTTTCCATACAATAAACTCTGTTATTTGTTTATCTTTTACATGTTGTGTAAATCTTTCCACTTGGAATTTACCTTGTTATTTATATCGTTATCTATCTAAACTTATTTATAATTGGAACTTTGTCTGTGTGTGTGTGTGTGTGTGTGTGTGTGTGTGTGTGTGTGTGTGTGTGTGTATCCGTTACCTATAGACTCTGAAACGGCTGAACCGATTTTCTTGAAAATTTACACAGTTGTGTCTGCGAGTGTTCTTAGCTAGATTTTGTGTCGAGATACCCCCGATAAATATGGAAAATCGATAATCGAAAAAATCGGGTTATAGAAGGAGTGGTCCGATTTGAATCAAATTTGATACACTCATAGACAAAGACATAAGAAATAATATTCAGAAGTTTCAAGGTTGCAGTTCTTATAATAGTGCAGAAAAAAAGGCCTACCGACCCATACAGCTAATAGGTTACAATGATGAGGAACTATCGTAGTGAGTGTTATAATAGAACATCCTATCACCCCACCCCCGACCGTTGATTCGTCGAAGAGATTAAGAAGTTTCGAAGTAAGGAAGGACGAAACGATTTGACTCCCGCTACTATTCCATCTTGACTGACCATTTATTGAACTCTCTTTTAGTTTTCCGTACAATTATCTCTGTTATTTGTTTAATTTTACGTGTTGTGTAAATCTTTCCACTTAGGATTTACCTTTTTCTTTATATCGTTCCGGCGATATAACAAAATGTAAATTTTATTTTCCGAAGACAGATACCCACAGGTGGATCTCGATGTTTGCCCAAGGAGTTAAGTAACGACTAATTCGAGAAGCACTGGCTGTTTAGTCAATAAATTATGCATATATAATTATAAAAGAATTGCTGATATTGCTATTATCTTATTTTTCTGGTGCCCTATTCTATAGGAATAGACGCATTCTCCTCAATAAATAATAACCTGCGTGACTTCCGGGGACGCAGCAGTTAGGCAGTCGTCTGACAGTCTAGAGAAAGTCGAGACGCAGCGTAACTGTACCGTTCGGACTTACACTACTTAATATTGCATAAGTTGTTCTGTTATTCTAATAAACTGTTTGAACCCACCTTTTTGTACCCGTGCCTTACTTTCGTGCCAAAAACAACCCACAACAACATGGGGATGAAAAGATAGAATCCGATTTTAATTTTCATGAGGATATTTCGACACATTTAGAAGTGGCCTTTATTCAATTTCGAATCATTGTTGTATCAAAAAGAAAGTGGGAAAAAGATAGAAAAAGGAAAGCGAGGAAATGTAATGAAAAAATATAAAGAAAAATCGAAACAAAAAACAAAACTAAAATAAATTAAGAAAAGAAAAGAAAAAAGAATAAAAGAAAGAAAGAAAGAAAGAATAATTGAAAAATATAAGTTAGCAAACACTGAAACGCTTTCAAACTAGACAGAAATGAGAAAGGACTCAGGGTGTGTCGAGGCCCGTCAGAATTAGAAAATGGCGCACTCAGTTCATAGGAAGTTGGATATGAACAAACAGATAATTTTTTCTTTGATTATCGAAGTAGAGACAGAGATTAAAAAAAAAAACAAAAACAAACAGAAACAAAAAATTAGTAATAGAAAATAATATTATTACTCCCACCCATGACCCAAAACTAACGGAATCTACACGCCCAGTTAGTAAAAAATAATGAACAAAGTATGAAAACATAACGCTTATATGATTTTATGTTTCCATCTTGAGAATTTTCTTAATTTAATTCTATTTTTGTTATTTATATCAGGTTATTATTATTATTATTATTATTAGTAGTAGTAGTAGTAGTAGTAGGAGTAGTAGTAGAGGTGGTATTCGTAGTAGTAGCAGTCATTGACAATTCCTAGTGGAGATTTTTATACCTTATGAGGTATTTGGGGTCTGGAAGTACATAACACAAAAACTGAAGCATATATTCGAGAAAACATAAATTAAACATAAAATTATTTCTCTCTCTATCTCTCTCTCCCCCTCTCTCTTTCTCTCATACACACACTCACTCTCTTTGTCAGTCTGTTGGGTCTGTCTCTCAATCCCTGTATCTACTTAAAGATATTTTAACAATGAATGTATACACTTTTAATATACATATATATGCCGCTTAAATAAAAATATTTAGCCCCTCCCTCTATTACTATCTATCTATCTATCTATCTATCTATCTATCTATCTATCTATCTATCTATCTATCTATCTATCTATCATTTCTCTGTTTCTTCAAATCTATCTATCTATCTATCTATCTATCTATCTATCTATCTATCTTTTTTTTGGCTTGCTCATATCTATCTATCTATCTATCTATCTATCTATCTATCTATCTATCTATCTATCATTTCTTTGTTTCTTCAAATCTATCTATCTATCTATCTATCTATCTAATTGTATGTATGTATATATATATATATATATATATATATATATATATGTGTGTGTGTGTGTGTGTGTGTGTGTGTGTGTGTGTTTAGTGCTTGTGTGTGGGAGTGTATATAGAGAGGGTTTCCCTAAAGAACCATTCTATTTTCATTTGGTAATAAATACTACAAATAGTACAAAATTCATCATTTATTTTAAAAAAAACTGGACTGGCCTAATAATTAAGCCCATTAGTATATATATATATATATATATATATATATATATATAATATTTGTTGCCAAGTGGATAATTTTAAATGAATATAGAATGGTTCGTTTGTCATTATCACTTTGAAAGTTTTACAAGGCAAAAAGCAAAGATGACCAACTCCGAATGACCCTAAATTTTCTTCATTCTTTCATCGGTGAAACTGCAATATGGTTGATCATTAAATATTTATAAATTCATTTGATGCACATGTTATTGTGCAATATAAACAAAATAACCATTCTATTTTCATTTACAATTATCCGCTTGGCAATAAATATGAAGAATAGTATGAAATACATCATTTATTTTTTAAAAAATGGGATCGCCTAATAATCATGGCCTGTAGTGTGTATTGTTTTTACAATAGCAGCATTTTATTTGACTTTATATTTTCTAAATGTCAGAATTATCAATGTTACACTCTATGCTTGCACAAGAAATAAAGAGTCACACAGTTATCACAAGTACATGCCTATAACACTGCAAATTAGAAATATCACCGTTGTTAAAAGTTAGCTGGAACTTTTGTCTACAAAATTCGCAAGTAGTTAGAGAACAAAGATGGAAATGTATCGCCAGTATCAAATCAACTATTTCAAAATACAAATTCAACAAAACTACAATATAAAATACCCATACCAACGTCTCTAGTAATACTGTCCACACAAATATGAATATACAAAAAAAGCTGATGGCTGATGACTATAATCTGCAATGTTTTCAACTGTGAAATCACATTTTTATTCTTTCAACGCTTCCAAGAAAATTAAGTTACGCTATTAAATGACCCAGCAGGAGAGTTGATATGCCGTTACACAAGCAAATAATCAATCAACATTTCCCAGTATCTAACTAACGTCGACGGTTATATAATTTTAACATATCTGCTATTAATGCGAATAGATATACTTAAATACCATTCCCTTTTATCAATATATATATATATATATATATATATATTGACTATTTACGCTCTCACACCCTGATTGAGCACTCTGGAAGAATGGTAGATGTTGAAAAGCAGTAGCTACTCTATCATCTACGCATCGTTCTTTCAGCAATGAATTAGAACACTCCCAGCTATTGGACGTGTATAATGATAATAGACACTCTAAAATGTTTGCCTCCTTCTACCGAGCGCCCATAGCTCAGGTAGATTCGCCGACTGACGCCAATTCGGTCGGGTTTCAATCCTGAGTTAAAAAGCAATCGGAGTCTAACCGTACTGATGAGCTGTGATACAGCGAAACGGATCTGTCTGCGAATGACTATTTACGCTCTCACAGAAAGATTTTGAAAAACAGCAGCAATGAATTAGAACACTCTCAGCTACTGGGTGTGTATAATGATAATATACACGCTAAAATGTGTGCCTCCTTCTACCGAGCGCCCATAGCTCAGGGGTAGAATCGCTGACTGACGCCAATTCGGTCGGGTTTCAATCCTGGGTTAAAAAGCAATCGGTGTCTAACCGTACTGATGAGCTGTGATACAGCGAAACGGATCTGTCTGCGGATGATGATAGATAGATAGATAGATAGATAGATAGATAGATAGATAAGAACAGATAGATAGATAGATAGAGATAGATAGATAGATAGATAGATAGATAGATAGATAATGAACAGACTGAGATAGATAGATAGATAGATAGATAGATAGATAGATAAGAATAGATAGATAAGAACAGACTGAGATAAGATAGATAGATAATGAACAGACTAGATAGATAGATAGATAGATAGATAGATAATGAACAGACTGAGATAGATAGATAGATAATGAACAGACTGAGATAGATAGATAGATAGATAGATAGATAGATAGATAGATAGATAGATAAGAGATTTTCAATACATGCATGTCTATCTATCTATCTCAGTCTATACATATCTATCTTTCTGGGTATCTATCTCAATGGAGTAAATTGTCAATTTCTATTGTCACTCTTGAGATAGAAGGATGAGGAATCCAACTTATTGTTTCATAACTTTTCCGAATGTCGCTTTTGAAACAAAGATCCGTAATTAGAAAACACACTTTTCCTTCGATCCATTACCCACTGCTGTAGACAATATTCTATATCGCTCCATAGTTTCTGAATTCTTTGAAATCTTTTCTTGTAGTTTCAGGTTTGCTGATTTTAAAATGGTGATTTGACATTACACTGGACGTTTTTGACAACCTACACTAGTGAACTCAGTGTGTCATACTACTTAATCCATATATGGGGTGGAATTAGATTCCTTCCTTTCACGAGCATAATTGTTAAAAAGCGTATAATAATACCCTTTACCGGAAATCGAAACCCGGCAGACCAATTCTCGTTCCGAGCAGATAAATATAGTAGCAATTGTGCGTCCGAATTCGACTAAAGTTCACCATTTCTATTTTCAATATTTTCTCTGTCTCTCTCTGTCTTTCTCTCTCTCTCTCTCTATATATATATATATATATATATATGTGTGTGTGTGTGTGTGTGTGTGTGTGTGTGTGTGTTATGTCTTGAAGGCTGTCACAGTGAGTTGAATGAAATAAAGGGACGTCGGCTGGTGTTTGTATGACCTATTTATTACATTGATATTTCGAAACTATAATCTCATCATCAGAATGGCAAAGAACCCTCAAGACATAACACATAAAATTATTTTACGCAATGCTTCAAGCAAATTACAAAACCTTACGATATATATATATATATATATATATATATATATATATATATAGGAAAACTACTGAAAAGTTGTAAATTAAAAATGTATGTTTTGACAGTATTTATTTATTTCTATCATTATATATATATAATTATTATATCTATTATTATATATATATATATCTATTTGATATTTCAGATGAAAGGCCGAGGCCGGTCTGAAATATCATATATATATATATATATATATATATATATATATATATATATAACAATAGAAATAAATAAATACTGTCAAAAAATACATTTTTAACTTACAACTTTTTAGGAGTTTTTCCTATACTTATTAAGACAGTATACGTAGATCATCACTATATATATATATATATATATATATATATATATATATGAAGATAGAAGGGGGCTGAGAGTGATAAAAAGAAATAGTCGGGTTTAAGAGAGAGAGTGAGTGAGAGTGGAAAAGAGAGAAGGAGAGCGTGATAGAAGGCGCAAGAGAAAGTGAGAAGTGAAAGAGAGAGAAAATCGAGGAACAAGTGAAGTAGAGAATGAGAAAAAGTGGATTGAGAGATAAGATTGGGAGAAGTATATTTTGCTAGAGGGCGAGTGAGAGCGAGAGAGAAGCAGAAAGAGAGAGAAGTGCTATTGAGAAAACGAAATATCAAGAGAGTGTGAGAGGCAGATACATATTTATTTTCCGCATCAAACATTTCAGCCTAATGAAGTCACCAGGGAGATCAAAAGAGATGATGCGCATATATATATATATATATATATATATATATATATATATATATATATATATATATACCTAGAAGAAGAGCTTATCAATTCTGAAATCATGTATTGTCAAGTATTGATTCGAATTTTTCGACCAGCGTTTGTTTCACTTTCATTACGCAATCATTGTGCTGCTCGTGTAGGCTAATCCGGCCGATCGATCTATTGATTTTCGTGCGGGTGTTATCTGAATGTCAGCCCTTGTTCAGGAAGGAAATGAAGTCGAAACATCGATAAGCAACGTCAGTCCCATTCTTATTCCAGCCGCACACCCACACACGCGACACCAACGCAACACCAACACAACACGACGACCACAAACGCAACACCTCCACACACAATGAAACGCCCACAGACAAGCTTATGTTTACATACTGATAGACCGGTATCCCTCGACTAATGCGCATTTGATTATTGCCTTTTCGATTAGAACGGTAAAATCTTGATAAATCAAAATTCGATTAGTGCTTACATAATATTCGATTAGTGCGGTAAAAGATTCTTCAGTTTAACCAGTGTAATTGAAAATGGTGTGCGTTGTGGTGCAATGAATTGTTGGGCCTTCTCGGACTAACATTCTCAGCTGACATAAAATTGAATGACTATATTGAATCGGATCTATTCAACTTGCACAACGAGATTATACTGAAAACCCTAGATGTTATACCAGAATTTGTCAACGGAGGCCACAATTTGAACAACATAGGTATGCAGATGACACAGTGCTGATAGCAGACATGGATATGAAACTACAAGACCTCCTACAGAAAGTAGCTGAAGAGAGTGACAAGAAAAGTCTACAAATAAACTGCGAGAAAACCAAATGCATGGTTATCAGTAAAAAGAGCAGCCCAAAATACCAAATACAGGGAGGGGGATACTAAAAGTGTAAAGATTGGAGAAGAGAAAGCCGGAAACCACATCCTAAACAGGAAACAAGGGATGAGCTTCTTAACCTGTTCAATAGACGTGGGTGGCGTGTGAACCGGGCGATAGATAGATCTATCTACTCCAATTGAAAAAAAAAAGACAAAGTGTAAAGATTGGAGAAGAGAAAGCCGGAAACCACATCCTAAACAGGAAACAAGGGATGAGCTTCTTAACCTGTTCAATAGACGTGGGTGGAGTGTGAACCGGGCGATAGATAGATCTATCTACTCCAATTGAAAAAAAAAGATAAAGTGAGAAGATTGGAAAAGAGAAAGCCGGAAACCACATCCTAAACAGGAAACAAGGGATGAGCTTCTTAACCTGTTCAATAGACGTGGGTGGCGTGTGAACCGGGCGATAGATAGATCTATCTACTCTAATTGAAAAAAAAAAAAGACAAAGTGAGAAGATTGGAGAAGAGAAAGTCGGAAATCACATTCTAAACAGGAAACAAGGGATGAGCCACTTAACCTGTTCAATAGACGTGGGTGGAGTGTGAACCGGGCGATAGATAGATCTATCTACTCTAATTGAAAAAAAAAAAGACAAAGTGAGAAGATTGGAGAAGAGAAAGTCGGAAACCACATCCTAAACAGGAAACAAGGGATGAGCCACTTAACCTGTTCAATAGACGTGGGTGGAGTGTGAACCGGGCGATAGATAGATCTATCTACTCTAATTGAAAAAAAAAGACAAAGTGAGAAGATTGGAGAAGAGAAAGCCGGAAACCACATCCTAAACAGGAAACAAGGGATGAGCCACTTAACCTGTTCAATAGACGTGGGTGGAGTGTGAACCGGGCGATAGATAGATCTATCTACTCTAATTGAAAAAAAAAAGACAAAGTGAGAAGATTGGAGAAGAGAAAGCCGGAAACCACATCCTAAACAGGAAACAAGGGATGAGCTTCTTAACCTGTTCAATAAACGTGGGTGGAGTGTGAACCGGGTGATAGATAGATCTATCTACTCTAATTGAAAAAAAAAGACAAAGTGAGAAGATTAGAGAAGAGCCGGAAACCACATCCTAAACAGGAAACAAGGGATGAGCCACTTAACCTGTTCAATAGACGTGGGTGGAATGTGAACCGGGCGATAGATAGATCTATCTACTCCAATTAGATAGATCTATCTACTCCAATTGGATAGAAGTGTTCTTATAGAAGACGGAAAGTTTAACACAGAGATACGAAAGCGAATTGTCATGGAAAATGACACGTTCCAAAAGCTGAATACAGTATTAAGAGACAGAAAAAATTCGCTACAAACAAAGTGTACTTGATTAGTATGTGATGTCTGTTTTTCAATATGGCAGTGAATGCTGGACAATACCATCAAAGATGAAGAAAAAACTTGAAGCAATTGAAATGTGGTTCTACAGAAGGCTGGTGCGGATATCATGGCCCGAGCATGTGAGCAATGATGAGGTCTTGGAAATGATGGAAACAAAAAGGAAATTAATACTGAGCATCAGGAAGAGACAGCTGAAGTTCCTGGAACACGCAATGATGAAGGAGGGCTTGGAGAATCTGATAATAACAGGCCAGATAGAGGGAAAAAGAGACAGGGGAAGGCAACGGATAGCATATTTGAAGGACCTAATCAGATGAATGATGGAACGAGAATTTTTTTTTAAATCTTATCACCCCGAGCAAGGCGCTAACGCCACTGAAGCGCAGGGGGCTACGTAGGAGTGAAAAGATTGGAAAAGAGATAACCGGAGACCACATCCTAAACAAGGAACACGGGATGAGCCTCTACACCTGTTCAAAAGACGTGGGTGGAGTGTAAACCGGGCGATAGTTTAGTCTATCTACTCCAATTGAAAAAAGAAAGAAAAGAGTGAAAAGATTGGAAAAGAGAAAGCCGGAAACCACATCCTAAACAAGGAATTGCATGGTATAACAGGAGAAGGCGTGCTCAGAGCTACCAGGGATAGGGAAAAGTGGAAGGCCATGATCGCCTACGTCCTGAAGAGACAAGGCACATAGAAGAAGAAGAAATCGTACACATGTAACCGGCTAGCTAATCGTACATATTTCACCTTTTTATCAGATAGTTTTCTTGGTCGACCATTCCTCTTATTTGTTTCAAAGTTCCCAGTTTCACTGGATAGAGAAAAATTTCACTGGATAGAGAAAAATTTCACTGTATTTGGGGAACATCTGATGTCAGCTACAATCCTTCTAAGCGTCCACCCAACGTCTCCTAAAGTCTTTATTCTACTTCTTTTTGCAATTGTTACCTCTGCTACTTTTGACAATGTGGCTGCTTAAAAATAAATTGTTTGCCAAATTAAAAAATAATGCACAACTAATGCATGAACTACTCGAGATCAGAGAGCTAACTATTATCAAAATAAAGTTTAAAAAGGAACCTTCAAACTATGTTGACACTATTTACAACTCAAATCGAGAAGGCAGAATAAGAAAAAAGTCAGTCATATCGAAGGATAATAGAATAATGAGTAGTTTCAAAAAAACTTGTTTAATAGAAAATAGGAAAAATTAAATATAACTTCTTTTTAATACATTTCTTTGACACCTTGTTTTAAATAATAAATGTTTATTAGCAATTTGCTTGGCTTTTCACCCTGTATTTGAATTTCAGTGAGGTTTTTAGGAAAATCACCCCTGTCCTAATACTTTTGCACACTACCGGTAGGTAGTGTGAGAAAGCTTTAGGACAGGGGTGATTTTTAAACTTTCTTTTGATGCCTCATAAAAGATAAAATAGTTCTTGTCCTAAGACTTTTGCACACTACTGTATGTATATATATATGTGTGTGTGTGTGTGTGTGTGTGTGTGTGTGTGTGTGTCTCCTCCGCAAGAATTCACTCGGGCAACCAGACTGGCATCAAGGTACCACTCTTTTACTGATAGATCAACCAAATGCAAGCGACTATTGTACTCCACAGCTTCTTTACTCTCGCTTCCAGCCTGTGGAACTCCCTTCCACATAGTTGCCTTCTTGACGGCTATAATCTCTAGCAATTTAAATACAAAGTCAATTCCCGTCTCTTATGCACTTAACCCCAGTCCTTTCCCCATTATCCCGTGTATCTTGTTCTTTTCCTCTCTCTCTATCTTCATAACAGTCTTCACTGCTGTGTTCACATCCTTCTCTTGCCGTTTTTCTTTCTCTCCTTTTCTTCAATATGGCAACTAGAGTTTTTGAATTCAAGCGCAGTACGAGACTGACATCGAGATCGCTTCAATTTTCCAGTCTAGCTGGCTAAATGTAGCCATAAGTTTTGTGCAAATAGTTTCTTTTTCTCCCGCTTCTCGCTTGTGGATCACCATTGCGGGTCGATGCTAGCCAACTAACTTTAATCTGCCAAATTTTAAATGCGAGGTCAATCACTATCTTCTGTTCTATCAATTAATCTTTTCTCTTCTCGCTCATAATTAATGTTTGTATTCTTAATACTGACACACCCTGTAACTTTTGGTGTTTTAGTGGCTTTATTGCCATGATAGGGGGGGAGTTAACGATTTAAAAAAGAAGAATACGTATCGTTTGGACATTGAGGTGTAGATTTACCTGGAAAATAAAATAGCAATATTAATATAAAAAAGTTGAATTTAATGTATGCAATATTTCACGTTTCGATCATCAGTCTTTCATCGACAGCTTATGTATGCAATATTTCACGTTTCGATCATCAGTCTTTCATCGACAGCTTATGTATGCAATATTTCACGTTTCAATCATCAGTCTTTCATCGACAGCTTATGTATGCAATATTTCACGTTTCGATCATCAGTCTTTCATCGACAGCTTATGTATGCAATATTTCACGTTTCGATCATCAGTCTTTCATCGACAGCTTATGTATGCAATATTTCACGTTTCGATCATCAGTCTTTCATCGACAGCTTATGTATGCAATATTTCACGTTTCGATCATCAGTCTTTCATCGACAGCTTATGTATGCAATATTTCACGTTTCGATCATCAGTCTTTCATCGACAGCTTATGTATGCAATATTTCACTTTTCGATCATCAGTCTTTCATCGACAGCTTATGTATGCAATATTTCACGTTTCGATCATCAGTCTTTCATCGACAGCTTATGTATGCAATATTTCACGTTTCGATCATCAGTCTTTCATCGACAGCTTATGTATGCAATATTTCACGTTTCGATCATCAGTCTTTCATCGACAGCTTATGTATGCAATATTTCACGTTTCGATCATCAGTCTTTCATCGACAGCTTATGTATGCAATATTTCACGTTTCGATCATCAGTCTTTCATCGACAGCTTATGAACATTTCAGCCCACCTTCAGAATATTAATTATCTATTTTCTTTCTCCAAATAATTTAAGAACAAGTGTAGGCTAGAAAGTTCATAAGCTGCATAATATATAACAGTAAGTAGAAAGAGCTGTTAGCTAAATAAAAAAAAATCTATGTGGTCAGGTCGTTTATGCATTCTGGTACACTTGGATGTCTTTTAGTCTATCAACTGGTGTGTCCGCTAACATGTATGTCTTTTCAGCCGAGCCATTGACCCTTGGGAAAGGTATTAATCCGTCTCTTCCTTCCAGTTATGGGTTAAATAGCAGGACAGATTGGGTTCTATAGTCTTGGTCGGCAACCAGTCTACCGCAGAAAGCAATGGCAACCTACTGCGGGATAATCTTCTGCCAGTCAGTCATGTCTCTTTCGAGACATGATCGCCCAAGCGTGTGTCACGTATGGCACTTAACTAACTGACTGAATATAATAATTAGAGACATGATAAATGCTTTTACTGGGTATAAAATGGGGGATCGAAATTTCTATTGCTATGAAGTAATAAACTGATCCCTCATTAAATAATATGATACATTTCTTCCCCCTCTAGCTATGAGTCAAATAATAAGACTGATTGGGTTCTATAGCCTTGGTCGGCAACCAGTCTACCGCAGAAAGCAATGGCAACCTGCTGCGGGATAATCTTCTGCCCAGTCAGTCATGTCCCTTTCGAGACATGATTGCCCAAGCGTGTATCACGTATGGCACTTAACTGACTTGTCAATGGTGAGTAAAATGCAGAAGGTTCTTATGTTGGTTCATGGTTGTTTTGCTTTTTTATGGTATATCAACCTCAGCGGGTCATTTATTGCCAACTAAATTTTATTTATTTATTGCTCATACCTTTTCTTTCAACAATTTATTGTTTTTTTTTATATAAGTCTTGTGTCTAGTAATACATTTTTCTTTTCGAGTATCAAGATTCATTAGGATTTGTTTTTAAGGGCATGGTCTCCAAGTCCTAACCTTATTATTTAACCCATAACTGGAGGGAAGAGACGGATTAATACCTTTCCCAAGGGTACCAGTGCTTAAGTGAATGCAGGGTATTCAACTGGAATTCAAATTCGGCTGACCGATTTCTCTTTCTGAGCTGATATCCACTGCACCAAAACGCACACCCGTCACTAAACGCTTACAGCACCTGGTATTCCCAAACGGTCACCCATCTATGTAATGACAAGGCTCAACGTTGCTTAACTTCGGTGATCGAGCGAGAACCGGTGCATTTATCGTGATAGGCTGTAAGCCCAGTTTCTTCTGTAAATGGATTGCAGAACAGAGCCTGAGGTTGTTTGATTAATTGACTGATAATTTTTACTGCGTATAAAGCCTTTGTATAATATGTAAATACGAATCATGATTTTTATTATGCGAATAATTCTTATCTCTTATCTCCCAGACAAGAAGATAAAGCCACTAAGCCGCAAAAATGCTTAGCTTAGACGTGACACACGGCCGAAAGTAGGGGGTACCCAGTGGGGATCGAACTCACTACTCAGATATAATGATTCTAGCGAGACGAGCTTGCTGAGCATTAGACCACGCTCAGGTGCCCATATATATATATATATATATATATATATATATATATATGTGTGTGTGTGTGTGTGTGTGTGTGTGTGTGTGGTGTAGTGTTGCATTGATTGTCATTTTGCTATAAAAATAAATTCGTCATATAATCAAAGGAGTATTCCGAAAAAATATTAAAAGAAACGTTTGATAAAAATATATCTGAGCCGTGCAGTGCTTTGTAGACATTCTCAGATTGGAGACAGCAGACTAATCGAAGTGTAAAGTTGATTTTTATGCAGGGGTTAAATATTTGCCCATAGCTGGGACCCTAAGAGCTACTACCACGGATCAGACTAGACCTGTGAACAACCTCAGTTAATAGGCAGTTAAACTCTCATCAAAACCTGTAGTCTCCAGGTTAGAGGCCTTGCTATCGGATGTAATTTTACCGAAGACGCAGGGTTCTGTGAAGTGAGATACTTAACCAATTCAGCATTGATTAGATCCTCTAGTATTATAACAAATAAGAAACAAATCGGAAGAAAATTTGAGGAATTAGAAGATTAACGAAAGGAAATTAACAGTAGGATATCCACTATGCTGGAAGCAGCGAGCTATTTATTGCAAAGTTATCGAGTTGATAATGCATTAAATACTCTTTATAAATAGCAACTATTTTTCCAGGTACGATTCATACTACTTAACCCATTATTCATACCTTCCCAAGAGTATTTCCAAGCAAGTCGTTTTCTGAGCGGAATTTGATCTTTTTTCTCCTATCTCGAGCTGTTAACTATTTAGACCACTCGCAGGAACTGGAGAATTAGTCAAGGGAAATATTATTTAAAGATACAAAGAACAGGAAGTTGTGTAGTGACATGATCCGCCACGTCCTGAACAGACAAAGAATATGTCCGCTTCGTCCTAGGAATTTGATGCTCTCAAGAAATATCTTGTTAATTTTACATTCTCTGGAGCCTTTTCAAACTGTCTTCGCTCAGTGCGCCGTCGGAACAGAAAAATAGAGATGGCGAGAATTCGTTAAAATTGCATACAGCTATTTGATCCTGTCATTTTGAATGGATTATGTCGTTTTGTTGGATCTCGGAATCAGAAATAATAAATAATTTTATTTGTTATATTATTTTTCAAGGACAACCTACGATTATAGCACTCAAAGCAGTTGTTTACATGACGGGAAAAAAACGTAATTCCCACACGATAACTGTCGCCATTTTGTCGTGTCTGATTTTCATCTGTTCATGCAGGGAAGTGATTGGCTCGAAATCACAGGAGTATTCGGAAAAAATATTAAAAGAAACGTTTGATAAAAATATATCTGAGGCGTGCAGTGCTTTGTAGACATTCTCAGATTGGAGACAGCAGACTAATCGATTAGTTGTGAAAATACAGAGCGAAACCGAAATTGTTTTTGATTGTGTTCAATTTATCACCAAATAATAGATTGTATAAATTTATCTGATAGATAGATAGATAGATAGATAGATAGATAGATAGATAAACAGAATGAAATAGATAGATAGATAGATAGATAGATAATAAACAGAATGAAATAGATAGATAGATAGATAGATAGATAGATAGATAGATAGATAGATAGATAATAAACAGAATAAAATAGATAGATAGATAGATAGATAGATAGATAGATAGATAGATAGAATGTGTGAGTTTTCAATATACCATATATATATATATATATATATATATATATATATATATATATATTTGTGGGAATTACGTTTTTTCCGGCCATGTGAACAATATTTCCCTTCTCTGATTCCATGCGCTTATGGCTTAGTGGGTAGCGATTCCGACTGACACAAAATCGGTCGAGATTCGATTCCAGCCAGAAGCAAATGTGTCTAACTCCACTGTTGAGCTGTGATACAGCGAAACAGGCTTGTATGTGAATGAATAATATATATATATATATATATATATATATATATATATATATATGTTGAGGTTATATATGTACATAATCTTAAATCACTTATGTAGTTAAAGCTATTCCGAAATTGACTAGTACTCGACAATTAGAATTATAAAGAATGTATAACATATAGAACAAATCTGAGAACGCCACACACACACACACACACACACACACACACACACACACACACATACACACACACACATATTTTCCTAGGGCGATAGCCCCACACACATCAGGCGCATATTACCAATTGACTGTTTTAGAGATTTTAATTAAAGTTCGCACAATGTTCTCGAGAGTTAAATCTTATAATATTAGTGTACTATGTTTTAATTATCAATAGTAAACTTTATATATACAAAATTTACATGGAAATAAAAAATAAAACATTAAAATTTTAAAAATAATAAAATATTTTTTTATTAAAATGACGGGGTATGAAATAGAAGGGGTCTAATTTATTAACATTAATAGTAATATTTTCGGGGAAAAGAAACAAAGGTGGGGAGTGAAATAAATTCAAGATGACAGCGTCTACTGGTAAGGTGATTTCTTCTTTGTCTTAGTATTTTGAAAGCGTAGCCACGATAGACAACCTGGAAAAGGAGAAATATATATTAATAAACATTACTATTCTTCGTTTTTAAGACACCTGAAAGAAGTAATCAGATCGAAACATATACGGAAGAAGAGCGCCGGTGTGTTACCTGATAACGTGCCCACTCATACGGCTCAGTGTGCAAAAGCTGAGGCAGAGATCTATAGCTACTCATCGCCTTTACTCACCAGACTTAGCTCCATCTGAATACTTCCTGTTTTCATTTCTGTTTAGTAAACTGTAACACCCGAACGGATGGTCCGAACAATTAATCCGGCGGCCGTTCTCCACGCTGTGATGTTTGCCGGGAGTTTGTTGAAAATGTCGGAGCCTCAAGCTGGGGGTACAAGATTGAACTATAAGGAACGAACTTACACAACTTGGATGAGTTGAAAGGGTGCGTTATTTTGTTTAGAGTTAGCCGTTTCGGTTGGGGCAGGCGAATGTGACACACAGCTCTAACTCTAATTAACTTAACTGACTCTCTCACTCTACGCTACTCTGAAAAATTACCTGAATTTATTTAAAATTGATCCGGAAATCCGGAAATCCGGAAATGCTTTAGACCACCGGTGATAAACATTGGCGACTGTAAGTTTGAAATTTCGGTTATCTTTTTTTTTATCTTAATAAAGCTTCTGCCGGAAAATTCTTAATGTGTGGTCAAGATACAGTAAAAGACAGCCTTTGACCAGGTCATTCGAAAACCCACCCCCCGAACTTTCCTGAACTTCATTTCTTTATCACATTAAATCACTGAGTCAAATATTTAGCGGAAGAGCGGTAGGATTTAAAAGAGTATTCGGATACTCTTGTCTCTTCCACAATTTTCCTCATAAAAGAAAAAGCGTTTTTTTTTTCCTCTTCTTTTTCACTTTTGTTAAATATGTTTTTAAAGTATTTTCTATTCTTAACCATTTTCTATTTTAATCTATTATAATAAAATACATATATTCCTAGTTATCGTGTCACAAAACAATGTTTACTTGAAATAATTGTGTTTCATTCTTTTAGCTCAAAAGTGTTACCATTATAATTCCTCCACTACTCATACTACCTGCTCCTCACTACAGAGTACCAAGCAGTTTACTAGAAGTGTATGTACAACTAGATACAATAACCTTGTGTTGTATCATTATTGCAGCTCACAGCGCTACCTTTGCAACTAGGATATGGGTTGGAGCGATTACATAGGTGGGATTTGATCTGGGTTGGAGCCTATTTGTCTCTCTTCTAAGTTTCTCTCTACATCGATGAATTTCTTTCTTTAATTTTCGCTATCAATTTTTATGGCTAATTATTAAGCAGTGAGATTCTTTCTCACTTTGTTAGCTACATTATCATGCCTATGTCCTTTCTTAACTTTTATGATATTCTCGCTCAGTAACGCTTTACAGAAAGAAACATAATGTTGGTTTTATTTGGCATCAGCTCTTCAGGTGTTTGCAAATTTCTAAAAGATTTTATTAAATTCACTTCTTGTAAAAAAACAAAAAAAAATTACTTGTTTAAGTTATGTGGTAGGAGTAATTATATATATATATATATATATATATATAGTGATGATCATCCACGTATACTGTCTTAATATGTATAGGAAAGACTTGTTTCTGATGAAGGACCGAGGGCGGTCTGAAATATAAAATACTATAAAAATAAACAAATACTGTTTAAAAAAGTACGTTTTTAAATTCAAAACTTTTTATTAATATTCATGCCTATGTCCTTTCTTAACTTTTATGATATTCTCGCTCAGTAACGCTTTACAGAAAGAAACATAATGTTGGTTTTATTTGGCATCAGCTCTTCAGGTGTTTGCAAATTTCTAAAAGATTTTATTAAATTCACTTCTTGTAAAAAAACAAAAAAAAATTACTTGTTTAAGTTATGTGGTAGGAGTAATTATATATATATATATATATATATATATATATAGTGATGATCATCCACGTATACTGTCTTAATATGTATAGGAAAGACTTGTTTCTGATGAAGGACCGAGGGCGGTCTGAAATATAAAATACTATAAAAATAAACAAATACTGTTTAAAAAAGTACGTTTTTAAATTCAAAACTTTTTATTAATATTCTTTCCTATATATATATATATATATATATATATATATATATATATATATATATCAGCATGCAATTTGGGTATAGAAGAAATCCAACGGAGTATCCTGTACATACAGTCGTAGGATAACTCTCTAAGAGAGCTCTAAACATATATGCATATTAATACATATAGAGCAAATATAAGAAAAATTAAAGCAGACAGGTTATTTCATGGTGAATCGGAAGTTTGGGCCTATTTCAGGCCAACCATCATCAGCTTCCGTCTTTATTTTACAAAGGATTTTACACGAATAAGTTTAAAATCCTTTGTAAAATAAAGACGGAAGCTGATGATGGTTGGCCTGAAATAGGCCCAAACTTCCGATTCACCATGAAATAGCGTGTCTGCCTTAAGTTTTCTTATATATATATATATATATATATATATATATATATATATGCATGGGTAGATCTTGAAGGCTATCAAAATGCGTTTAGTAAAATAAAGTAAGGTGAAGAAGGTGTTAGGTATTACCTATTTATTATTCATTAATATTTCGAGATCAAAATCTATTGTTCAGAATGGTAGTATAGCTTGATTTCACGTAGAGGATAGCAGTGGATTCAAGAACTTAGTGAAGCATTATTTGACCTGTATTTTTAGCCATAGATCGTGTACATGAGTTCCGTTTGAGGTCGGGGGTATGTTTAAGGCCCAATATTCCCACGATGCACAGAGCCTTGTTGAGGAGACATCCGTTATATATACATATATATATACTAAACATATACTGTTAAATATAAGAGACAATGAATGTCTATTATGTTTAATCATGAGCTGTTCTAAATATCGTATTTTGTCTTTAATTTCAGTTGAAAATAAAACAAAGATTCTCCAACATTTGGATAATTCTTTATTAAATTCGTTCTAAGCTTTCGGCTTACATGAGCTATCTTCAGAGAGGTCATAAAGATGGTAACACGAAAACATCCACCAGCAGCCATGATTTTATCTTGTGTTGACATAAAACTCCGCTAAGCAACGGCAACAATTACCAAAAATAGCAAATGTTAGAACGTCTTTTATATTTAACAGTATATGTTTAGAAAATTATTTGTTGTCTCGATATATATACGTGTGTGTGTGTGTGTGCGTGTGTGTGTGTGCGCGCGCGCGCGCGCGTGTGTGTGTGTGTGTGTGTGTGTGTGTGTGTGTGTGTGTGTGTGTGTGTGTGTGTTGTAAGGGTAGGTTTTGTAGGCTATCACAACGTGTTTAGTAAAATAAAGGAAGGTAAAGAAGGTGTTGGGTATTATTATCTATTTATTATTCATTAACATTTCGAGATCAAAGTCTCGTCTTCAGAATGGTAGGAGAGTTTGATTTCATGTCCTCTTGCGGACCGTGCATTTCAACTCAAATCCTATCTATGTAATCGCCAATTTGAAAGCAAAGATGAGATCATATAATCTGAATTAATTGAAAAAAAAAACTACTTTAGACTCTTTTAACACACAGTCAGTTTTAGACCCACTGTTGTGTCAGGGTGTAATTGATTTCTATTTTATTCTCATATTACGCTATTTGCAATGGTGTACAGCAATATGAATCTTTTTTTTTTCTTGGTGTATGATAATATTTGTTTGGCTTTAAAAAAATATTGCTTCAATTGTTATTGCATCAGATTTTCATCTCGCCCAGACACTATTGTCTCGACAGTCGATTAGTTGTCCTAAGTCAACTGTCTGCGATGGACCTTACTTCAAGGAAGCGTACGAAAATTTTATCGCTGCACGAACACACTGGCAAACCTTACAGAGAGATCGTAGATATTATTGATGTAAGCCTTTCTAACAGTCAGTCGTGTCAATCCTGTCAGTCGTGTCATGAAGGTGAAGAAACAAACTGGACCCATCAGTCTAAAATGTAAAGCGCAATATCCCCAAGTGATTACGTATACGGGCTCAGGAGAAGTGTGAAAGATCCGACGAAGATCTTATTCGTTTCGTTTCAATTAATTAGCACAGCGCTGTATGTTAAGTAAAAAAATTGCTGGACGGGAAGGCCACATTAATCCGTGATGGGATTACAATGCTCAAGTAATTTGAAACAATTCATTGACGTCAAGAAAAACTATATTGAAAAACAGTGAAAAAGAGTGATGATTCTCCAATTTTTGATGGTTGAGGCTTAGAACTTTTTGAAGCTCCGTACTTTTTGAAGCTCCGTAATTTATTATCACGTAAGTGAATACAATGTACTCGACTGAAATCCAAACTAGGCTATCCAGTTGTCCATTATTCCAGCTCGTGTCTTTACACAACAGTAGAAATCACGTGAGTTTATAATACAATCATGAAAAGGAAACAGTCGCGTTATATCCGAATCTGCAAATATTCAATCTATAAGAGGTTCCTTTTCGAGGCAGCCATTACTGCTCTTCTGGGGTAGAATGATAGACAGAGACAGAGGGCGAGAGAGATAAATAATAAGGTATCAAAATTTAAGAGTGAATAATAGTAAGGATAAAGCTAAGAATTACTGTTTCCCTCTAAGGAAACATTTAGCATTCAGTGGGTGAGCAATCAATACTTGCTGTCAGTTGAAAATTAGAAAATATTTCTCTTAAAACAATTTTTCACGAAAATATTTATCACAAGTCTGGTAGCTGTTATTGCTCTTTACAATATTAATAGGGTTTTTTTTTCCGAACCTGTTATTTTAAGTAGTGTGGAATGGCAAATAATTGATGTCATTATTTTCTTTTCAAATCAAAGGGGCTATTAATTTTAGTTGTTACTGCTTTTAAGATAGATAGGTTGACTGAAAAACCTGAGACAGACAGACAGACAGACAGATTATGAATAGAAATGAACAAACTTAGATGGACAGACATCTAAATAGCTAGATATTAACAGACTGAGATAGATAATAACAGTTATGATGATATTGGCCGTTTCCTTGCAAGGAAACTTTTGACATTCACTGACCAAGCAGCCAATAATTGAAATTTTCTTGAAAAACATTTTTTCAAGTTTATTAACTGTTATCGTTTTTCCAGTGTTAATAGCGAAGGTTCAATCCTAACATAAGTTTTGAAGTCATGTGTAAAATTAACATCAGGATTGTGCTTATTATTTACTGTTCGAATTCCATATGCTCCCCATTTAAGTTGCTGCTGCTGTTGAGATAGATAGATAGATAGATAGATAGATAGATAGATAGATAGATAGATAGATAGATAGATAGATGTGAACAAGTTCTCAGAAAAATTGGTTTCCTAACTTAAGTAGCTGTTATTGCTTTTACTATCAGTAATGGATGAGACTTTTCTAAATTTTATTCGAATTAGTGTTGAATGTCAACATTTTCATTGTCTTATTATTTTCTCTTCGAGCTATAGTTTTTTTGTTTTTTTAATCATTTCACCCCAAGCAAGGCATTCCACTGCCACTATTGCGCTTGGGGCTACATAGGGGAAAGTAAATAGGAAGAGTTGTTAGATATAGGAAGTGTCAGAAGTGGGGTGATAGATAGTTGGGTGGGTGGGAAGTGTGTTTGAAAGAATGGAAGTTAGTGTGTTTGAAAAATGGAAGTTAGTTTGTTGGGAGGTGTCTATTGACCTCACATTTAAACTCCTGCAGATTGTAGCCGTCGGGGAAGCAGTCATGTGGAAGAGAATTCCACAGTCGGTAAGTGCGAGAAAAGAAACTGTTGGAGTAGAAGTTGGGGTTGCATTTTTTCAGTTTCACTGTAAAAGGGTGGGATCTAGTTGCTAATCTAGTATCTCGTGCAAATTCGAACCTAGGGGGCACAAGTGATCTAAGTTCATCGGAGCAGAAGCCGTGAAAGTGACACAGGGAAGCCACGTCGCACCGGTGAGAGAGAGACTGCAGGCGGTCTGCTAAGTCGGTATCGATCACATTACAGACCCTCCGCTGTACCTTGTCTAGAAGCCCAAGGAGAATAGCAGGGGCACCCGACCAGACATGGCAACAGTATTCAATGCACGGGCGGATGGTAGATTTATAAATGTGCAGGATAGATTCAGACGGAAAAAACCTTCGGGCCCTGCACAGAGAACCGACTTTCATAGCAGCGGATTTAGCAATGGATTCGATATAGTCATTCCACTTGAGGTCCGCTGAGAGTGTGAGACCAAGGAGGCGTAGTGTTTTACTCTCTGGGAGGCAAGCCTGGTCTAAGCTAATAGGAGGTAGGTGTGATTGTCTATAATGATTAATTGATAGTAGCTTCGTTTTAGAAGCACTAAAATTTACGAGCCATTTCTTACCCCAGTCCACTACAGATTGGAGGACCTTTCCAAGCTCGGCTGCAAGGTTAGCTTTGTCGCCCGCACCAGATCTTTGGTCGAGGCGAGAATAAACTGTGGTGTCATCGGCGTACATACCTACTTGGGATCTTATGGTATCAGGGAGATCATTAATGTAGATCAGAAAGAGCGTAGGACCTAGGATAGAGCCTTGAGGGACACGCGCGTTCGTATGGTAGTTCTGGGAGGCATGTCCGTTTAATACCGCTTTCAATGTGCGGTTAGATAGGAATGACTGGATTAGTTCAAACAATTGTCCAGCTATACCATAGCTCCGCAGTTTGCATAGAAGGCCAGCATGCCAAACTCTGTCGAACGCTTTAGAGATATCCAAGGCAACGGTTCGGGCTTCACCATTCCTATCGAGTGCCTTATATATGTACTCGGTGATGGTCGTTAGCATATCAGCAGTAGACCTGGTGAAGCGGAAGCCATACTGTTTGTCTGAGAGGAGCCCGTAGGCCGTGTAGTGTCTATCAATTTCAGTTGCTGCTGCTTTTGAGATAGATAGATAGATAGATAGATAGATAGAACGAAAGAAAGAAAGAAAGAAAGAAAAATACATGCATACATACATACTCATTAGCTATCTATCAGCGAGCTTGATTGCTATCACATAATTAAATTATGTATGTGTGTGTCTGTAGGAGATAGATAGATAGATAGATAGATAGATAGATAGATAGATAGATAGATAGATATGAAAAGGCTGGTCAAGAAAGAGAAAGGTAAAAGAATTAGATAGATAGATAGATAGATAGATAGATAGATAGATAGATAGATAGATAGATAGACTGCGAGCGATAGTAATGATAACGGTTTTTATATTAGCTGTTTCTCTGAGAAATGGCTAATATTATCACAATCTTTATGGCCACGATTGTTCTTAGCTCAGCAGTGAATACCTATATTATGAACTGTTGTATCGCCGAGGTGGATATGATATACACCGTAAGCGTGCTGCAGTATCATTTAGCAGAATATCCGTTCCTAAACGGATTTACACAGAACAGTACAATAGTTATTTTGGCAGGCAAGATAGAACTTATAACGTAGAGAGAAGAGGTTTCGATTGCAATCGTCACCGAAGTAATCAGTACGAATATTACTCGAATGATACTCGTATATTACACCACGAATGCTACTATTCTTTACTTAAATAGACCATTTTAGGACATGAGTCATTTTTTTTATTTAGAGTACCACAGAGGTGTCAGCCACTCCACAAGATTAACACTATCATTATTTAAACATTGGCTTTGTAACAATTTTATGGGAATATACAATACACACACACACACACAGAACAATAAAGGCTAATCTCTCACACATCGTGATCAAAGACTACAAGAACACAAAGTGTCATTATTATTGAAATAAGAGTTCCTGTAGACTGTAATATAACTGTGAAGATCTTTAAAGACTAGTCAGAATACAAGGACTTTGAAATAAAAATCTCGGAAATGTAGCACATCAAGACATCAACAACGCCGGTTGCAGTTGGAACCCTCAGATTGTTTGGAAAAGATTCCAGTAGACTTATTTAAATGATTCCTGGATTCCCAAACCTTAAATAAATACAAACAAATGTATTCACAAGTACAGCCTACACTTTACGAAGGGTTTTATCTATGTAAAATATGTTTTGTCTTAGGTTTTTTTTTGTTTTTTGTTTTTTTTTTTTTTCATTTTATTTTATCCAAAAATACTCAGTGAAGATTCTCATGATGCCATTTCTGACCTTAGGTTACTGTTTAGGACCCGAAAAGAAATGAGTATACACTAGAAATCAAAGGGAATAATAATAATAATAATAATAATAATAATAATAATAATAATAATAATAATAACATTTGAAAAACTGTCAAAATATAAAGACCTGGAAATTGAAATAGAAAAAATGTGGAAATTGAAAACAAGAGTTGTGCCAGTGATAGTAGGTGCACTTGGAATGATAAAAAATGGAACAAAACAACACATTAAAAGAATCCCTGGAAACCCCAGCTTAAGAGATATACAAAAAATTGTCTTATTAAGTACAGCCCACACACTAAGGAAAACTTTATCTATGTAATGCTGGGGATGATAAGGAAGATAGAAAAACATGAAATGGAGTCATAACAACACGCCACTACCTGCCTTAGGTCTCCCCGCAGACTTGGTTGGTAGTGAGACCAAAGCAGAAATCGAAATATGATGAAAAATGACATAATAATAATAATTTTTACAAAACAATCTCTGATAAAGAGGGAGAGTGAAGATTGGATATTTGTTTTGTTTTGCGGTATATTCATTTCTGTGATTTATTTAATGCCGATAAGAAAATATTTTGTACGCATTTTTTAAAATGATAATTGTTTTAGCGATACGAGTCTTACTAATTAGCCTCTAGATGGGGAGATTTTGTGAATCCATTCCCGTTGCAATAGTATTTTCTCGTAAGTGAATATAACAAACACAACTGGAAATAGCACCTGGTTATCCTATCAACAATTTCGCGTAAGTGATGTAAGTTTGGATGCCTGGTTGATGCAATGCATCAACCAGGCATACAAGCTTGCAGCACTTTGTATTCTCGAGCAGTCGCACATCTAGGTTCCTTCCAGGATCGACATGGCTAATCTTCGGTGGTCTTACAGGAACCGGTGTTTCAAAGTTATATGGCCAAAAGCCAGTCTGAAAAATAAGGGTTTAGTCATGGGCGGGAGACGAGAGAGAGAGAGAGAGAGAGAGAGAGAGAGAGAGAATGAAAGAATGAGTGAAGAGAAAAGTGTGTTTAGAGAAACGGGGAAAATGTGAAGTATTGATATTAGAAAGTCAGTAAAAAAGAAAAGATGAGAGTAGCCCAAAAAGAAAGATATTATAAGAGAGCTGTAGAGTGAGAATCAATAATGCGGGAAAAAACACTTGATATACGAAAGGAGACAATATCAAAGAGACAAAAACACAAACACAAAAACCAAAAAAACACGTTACTGAGTTTTGTTTAACGGCATGCCAACCTCTGTAGGTTATTTAATGCCAAAAAAGGTGGGGTTTTAAGGTATTTTTTATGTTCGGTTATAGTGAAAAAGTTATTTATTCAGATTTTAATGAAAATTTATTGTTTTTTATTTTAGAAAACTGAAAATGTCTTCTAGTTTTGTATTAAAATATGTTTTGCTAAAAATAATTTTTCCCCAAGCAACGTATTATGGTAAAAAATTTTCTTAAAAAATGTTCGTAATATTTTTCTTTCAAAAATTTATTTTTTTCGATAAAATTCTTTTTTTAATTATATATTTCTATAAAAGTATATTTTTATACTTTCATAGTGTTTTGAACCAGGTTTGGGGATTAACTATTTGCCCATAGCTGGAACCCTAACAGGTGCTACCACTGTGGATTAGGGTGAACCTGGAAACAACAACAATTAATAGGTGGTTACATGCTCCTCACAACCTCCCAATCAGAGGCCTTGTTGCCGGATGCAGTTTAACTTTATGCCCAGGACCGCGTTAACTAGTAGTGATGTTAGAGAGACAAGGAGGAGGAGGAGAAAGAGAAGAAGAAAATGATATAGAGTTGAGAATTTTTTTTTTTAATCATATCACCCCGAGCAAGGCGGTAACACCACTGATGTGCAGGGGGCTACGTAAGAGTGAAAAGATTGGGAAAGAGAAAGCCGGAAACCACATCCTAAACAGGGAACAAGGGATGAGCCTCTACACATGTTCAATACAATTGTGCATAAAGAAAGCCTTATTAGTAATATTGATAGGTTGAACTTAGAAGAACGAAAAAGAAATAAGTGGATGTCAGAGGAGAAAACAGGTATAAGCATAGAAGCAGATAAGTGTATTAAAACAACCAAGAAATAATCAGACGGAAAATTACTAGAAAAATGAAAGGGATACATTTTCAGAGAGAAAGTGAGAGAATGTCAAATGTATAAAAAAAACTGAAATTAGAACGAGAGAATAAAAAATGAAGAAGAAGAAAATATAGAGAAAGAAGTCGGTGAAGAATACGAAGAAGTGTTTGAAAAAGAGTAAAAAGCAGGCCTCGTTGAATCATTCGTTAAAGCGGAAGAATTCGAATGATAATAAGAAGTTCTTGAAAAAGACAGGAGAGGAAAAAAAAGACGTCGTTAATGTAGAAGTTGAAGAATAAAAAGGAGAATAATTCGTTGAAAAAGATGAAAAATAAGAAATCGTAGAATAACGATAAAAATAATAAGAGATCAGAACAGAAAGAGAGAAATGTGATCAGAGGGATGAAGTTACAGGAGACAGAAAGAGCGACAAGGACGTATAGAGAAGGAGGAGAAAGATTTAAAAATAGGCTTAATTTTACATTGGTGCAAAACAGAGAATTCGAAAGGGAGATAAAAAAAGGAGAAAAAACTTTGAAAGAGTAGCTCGGACAGAGAGTGGGAAAAAACGAGAGTGACAAAGCGATAATTCGAGTGAGAGCCAAGCGAGACAATGTGAGAACGAGACAAAATGATTTCCGCAGGGTTATTGACAACAAGGAGTGGGGCGGTATTTTGGGGGGGATGGCGTAAGCGCGAAGAGTTCGTTTGGGTTGACGGACGAGACGGGGTTGATAAACAGCCAGACAAGAGAAAAAATAGCCGACAGCTTGCGACAGACAGGGTCGAGGGTCAATACCATAGCAACAGCAATACATCCGATTATTTTATGCCAAAAGATATTTTACATTTTCATCAATAACCAGGCACACATATACACAAGATATATATATATATCTTAAAACATGAGCCTTTATATAGACAAATATGATTGTGTTTTATATGCAATTAAATTTATCCCGTATGACATTGTTAGAAGTTTACACACATACTTAACGCGCACACGCACACCCACGCACGCACACATAGATAGACACACACACATGCACATATATATGTATGTGTATGTGTGTGTGGGCGCGTGTGTGTGTGTGTGTGTGTAAAATTTCTGATTCCGTATATCTGTAAAATGACAATATTTATAGGGAAAAAAGAAAACTTATCTTATCTGACGGTTTTCGTCCTTGATACAGTCCATCAGAGTACGAAAGAAGGCCGCTAAGTCTTTATTCATATCTATCTTTTTAGGTAAGTATCAATCTATATATATATATATATATATATATATATATATACATCCGCAGACAGATCTGTTTCGTTGTATCACAGCTCATCAGTACTGTACGATTGCTTTTGCCCAGGATAAAAGCCCGACCGAATTGGCGTCAGTTGGCAATTCTACCTCTGAGCTATGGGTGCTCGGTAGAAGGAGGCTACTTTTAGCCTATGATATAACATGCGCCAGTAGTTAGAGTGCTCTAATTCATGACTGAATCAGCGATATATATTTATGTATATCTGTGTTTGTGTGCATGTGTGTGTAAATATATTGTATCCATAAAGTTCATGTGCACTTTAAATAATTTGTAACTTCAAGACTTCAAAGTGCACACGGACTTTATGGATACCATATATATATATATATATATAAGCGTTTCACCCGGAGCAAGGCATGTCACTGCTACTACTGCGCAGGGGGCTACGTAGAGTGGAGAAAGGATGATTAAATATAGGAAATGTCAGAGGGTGGGAGATAGGCGGGTAAGGATACCGAGAATGAGGGTTGGGTAGATGAGAGTGTTCTGAGAATAGTTGGGAGTTAGTGTGATAGGAGGTGTCTATTGACCCTACATTTAAACACCTGGAGATTGTAACTGTCGGGAAAGCAGACTTGTGGAAGGGAGTTCCACAGGCGGGAAGCGCGAGAAAAGAAGCTGTTGGAGTAGAACTTACGGTTACATCTTATTTGTTTAACTGTAAAAGGGTGGGACCTAGTTGCTAATCTAGTATCTCGTGTAAATTCGTGCTTAGGCGGCACCAGTGATCTAAGCTCATCGGAGCAGAAGCCATGAAAGTACTTGTAGAAGAGGCACAGGGAAGCCACATCACGCCGGTGATATATGGCGTCAAAATATGATATACGCCTCATAAGATGGCAGAATTTCTAATAAAATATAAGCCACAAAATAAATGGCCTTAAATCATTATTTTTTTCCTTTCATTTGCCGTATTCCTTCAAGAGGCAATCGGTTATTTCCCTCATAATCTTCAAGCAAAAACATGTCCTCTTATCGCCAGACCCTAATTCATATACTATCATACATTTAGACTAGCTCTCAGTTTCCCTCAGAGTTCTATTATCCTCAATATGTCTGGTGTGTGTCTTAATATCCCGTAATCCCACTTTCCTCGTTATATGGTGATTTTCTAAGATCTGGCACAAGGCCACAAATATGGGGCATCAATTTACTACTAATTTGTAATGATGCTAGCAAGACATGCTTGTTAACCATTACATCACGTCGAGGTGTTTCTTTTTTTTCATTATATGTCCCAAAAATATCGTCGCCCATTTTCTGAATCTAGGAATTTTCGTTTCTGTGTTCCTCATAATAGCCACACTTTCGAATGCTTTTGTAGTTTTCAGATTCAACATTTAAACACCGCTTAGCGCGCTCGTAGCCGTCACACTACCCATCCATCCTGATTATTCAGTTACACTCATCTAATACTTGTTCATTGGGGGAATATAAACATTTTTAAAACAAATCTATTAATACAGAATTGGCTTTACTCTTTTGTGTTTCCAACTTCGTGATAAGAAGGCTGAGATTAACGTGGGCAGATCATGTAATCAAACATATTCCAACCATGATGTGCTCAGCATCCTAACGACCAACCACAGCTCCATTTCTTTGAGTCTCTTCTTCATCTTTAATCAAATTGTTCAGTATTAAGTCATATCAGTATTAGAAAGAAAATATTTCATTCCGTTCTTTTACAACCCGCTTAACTTTTCGAAAATTGAAACGAATTGTTTTTAAATTTCCCTAAATATCATTACCATCACCAGTTACCTGTTCTTGCTACCGGCCTTCCTAGTGGGAATTTCAAAGTAAACCCATTATTTCATCTATAAGAGTAAACTGTTCTCGTTCCATTTCTCATGTTTAGAAATATAGGCTCGTTTAAATTTTTGGTCAGTTCTCTTCAGTTATTGCTGGCACGTTTTGTGAAAGTACACACTGCCTGGCACAGGGGTTGGGAAGCGGCATACAAATCAGTCGAATCTAAAATGGAATAGGATTGATTTTATGCCCAACATATTCCATGCGCCTATGGCTTAGGGGGTAGCGACTCTGACTGGCATCAAATCGGTAGAGTCTCGATCCCAGCCAGAAGCAAGAGATATGTCTAGCCACACTGATGAGTTGTAATACTGCTAAACAGGCTTGTATGTTGATGACATATATATATATATATCACATTTTAAAGTTGCACTTTACGGAAACAAACTTTGAGAAGACATAAATGACGAACTGCGTCACACGGAACATTTTTGTTCACTTTCCACTTTTTCATATATATATATATATATATATATATATATATATATATATATATATATATAAAGTGGAAGAGGGGAAAATGTCTGAACGAGACAATGTAAGTAAATTTGCATTTTCGAAATAAATCTCGATTTAAATGTGTCTATCTATGCGTTGAGGTTGCAAAAAACACCAGGTTGGGAAACTGGCGGGGATATCCTTATCTTAATGAGGGAGAATGGGCCTCTCATAAGCCGTAGTAGGCAACCCATCTAGTGATGGTGTCACGATAAAACACCCTGGTACCTCTGGCGAAGCATCAAGTATTCAGCTACTGACAAGATTGTGAATCTCGACCGAGGCCGCAAAATGATGACGATGCGTTGAATCTTCCTCTCAATATCATATATATATATATATATATATATATATTCAACGAATACGAATGAAGTTTAACTGAAATGTGTAAAACATGGAAAAAACATTAGTTTTTTATTTAGCTTTTTTCAGCGTTTTGATGTGATGAGAGGGCATAACGTCATCATCATATTCATCACTTCAAACACATTCATAATCACCATTAGACTCATACAACACTTTCCGAATCCTCTACACTCTCCTCAGATTAGCAACCAAAACATTCTGAAATACCCTTATTGCATTTTCCGGCGCGATTGTCGTGGCTAAATTTCTGCCAGAGGGCGCCATAGTGAATTTTTCACATAGTCAGTCTTTCAGTTAAGTGCCATACGCGAAACACGCTTAGGCGATCATATCTCGAAAGAGACATGACTGACTGGGCAGAAGATTATCCCGCAGTAGGTTGCCATTGCTTTCTGCGGTAGACTGGTTGCCGACCAAGGCTATAGAACCCAATCTGTCCTGCTATTTAACCCATAACTGGAAGGAAGAGACGGGTTAATACCTTTCCAAAGGGTATTTGCGCGTAAGTGAATACAATGGATTCAACTGGAATTCGTACTCGGCTCCCCGGTTTCTCGTTCCGAGCCGATATACACTGTACCACAACGCACATTCACATAGACGATGCCCAAATGACCCTTCTGTACTATGCATTAGATAAAATCGAAAACAAACAGCACACATGCGAGAAATTAAAAATATAAAATGGCGGGAATTAACACATTGCACCTTTTACATTAAAACTCATTTACAGGCACACACATTCACCCGCACGCATGTAAATACATATATGTATGACACACACACACACACACACACACACACACACACACATATATATATATATATATATATATATATATATGTATGTAAATGCAAACTTCTCACTATACTCGTTTCGAAAAACCCTCCGCGTATCTACGCGGAATTAAAAATGGTTGTAAAAACAGAAAGAGCTAATCACATGAACATCAGCCAAAGCGATTTGTACCGAGCCAGTACGTAGCCCAAAGAAAAAACCCGAGACGAGTACATCAATAACAAAAAAGCGCTCAATACGTAAGCAGAGCAGCATAATTAAATAAACCTAGTGAGCCAACAAACCTACCAGAGTTTCACGTAAACGGATCTTCAAGGAAAGTTGGCTAAAGATATATATATATATATATATATATATATATATAAATAATTTAAACATACACACACACACATATATATATATATATATATATATACGCAAACATACATATGCATGAAACATATATATATATATATACGTTTACATGTATATCTATGTTTTATGTATATATATATAAATATATATATATATATACGCAAACATACATATGCATGAAATATATATATATATATATATATATATATATATATAAAATGTATGTTTATAACATATATTTCTCCATTTCCATCTGTTCATTTTCTATTTTTAATTTATGTTACGACGCTTAAGATTTTTTCTACTTTTGTAATGAATTTTTATTTTTATTTCACAAAGTTTTTTTTTTAATTATACAATCATTTCTATAAATTTTTTTATCTTTATTAACATTAATAAATTTCATCCGCTTTTACACGTTCCTCATTTATCATTCATTCTGTGTTTTTATGTGCAAGTGTGTGTGTGTGTGTCTTTTGTGTCTCTTTCTCAGTCTGTCTGTGTGCGACTCTATCTGTGTCTGGGTGCTTTATCATTCAGGGCATATTCATTTTCATTATTAATTACTGTACTTTCCTTCATCATTTTTATTTTGATTATCTTACTAATAACCCGTTTTTTTATCTTTTCTTTTTATTCCAGAAACGCTCAAGGTACGTTGAAGTACTGAATTTTAAAAAAAATGGCATAATTACACAGTTAAATATATTTCCTAAAATAGAATTGAAAAATATAATATTGAATGATCCACTGATGAGATAATTGCAACTAAAATAATTCATTAATCACTTGAAATATCTAATAATAAAATACTCATTGGATACCCGCCAAGCTTACTAAAGTCGATCACGTGGTCTCTTATTTTCTTTTTCATTCTTCCTTCTCGGTTTTTCCAAATGTAAGAAGGAAGTTTCACGCAATATTTTTTTTTATGAAGAACTGATATTTAGGAAAATATACTCCTAACCTGTGCTTCTCTGAACACTATTAGGTACATATCTTTCCAATGAGAGTTCAGACTTCCAGTATATATTGAATCTCAAGCTCACTTTAAATGGAATCCATATCTACGATGTTGCTGTACATCAGTGAACCACTAATAGTCTAGATGAGTAAAACCTGGTAGCTGATTTCTACTGTGACCTGTCTCTTACAGATCAGTGGCGGAAAAAAACTTGCTGGCTACATTCTTCCTCTTCTATGCGCCTTATCCTTTCAGGAAGTAGGTGATCATAGCCTTTCACGTCTCCCTATCACTGGTGGCTCTTAGCACACTTTCTCCTGTTACACCACGCAACCCCCGTTCTGTCATCCACCTGCTCAGGCCCTTCAAATATGTTATCCGCTGCTTTCCGCTGTCTCTTTTCCCCTCTATCTGGCCTGTTAGTATCACGTTCTCCAAGCCCTCCTTCCTCAATGCATGTCCCAGGAACTTCAGTTGTCTCTTCCTGATGCTCAATAATAATTTCCGTTTCGTTTCCATTCTTTCCAAAACCTCATCATTGCTCACATGCTCGGTCCTTCTGTAGAACCACATTTCAGTTGCTTCGAAAGAAACAATACTGACTGGACAGAAATAGATTTAATTTTTTTAAATTTTTTTTTTAGATTTCTAATCTGCTGAGAAGTCGCAACGAATCTCTTTCATTCTTATAGAAGGAGTCTCTCATATTTATTACTGGAGAGTAGTTTAGTTTTAAATGCCTTAAAGGCGACAAGCCATGTTTTGACGGTGTTGGGGTCGTTTTAGACACCAGCTGCGATTTTGAGCTTGTCAAAGTGATCAGCCATACTATTGCGGTAGCAGTAAATGGTTTTGTCGTAAGCGTAGACGCCAAGTTGAAATCATATATCATAGGGAAAGTCGTTAATCGACACTTATTTATAAATGGAACATTGCCTCTGTGTGTGTGTGTGTGTCCGTTACCTATAGACTCCGAAACGGCTGAACCGATTTTCTTGAAAATTTACACAGTTGTACTATAAGCATCTGCGAGTGTTCTTTGCGAGGTTTTGTGTCGAGATACCCCCGATAAATATCGAAAATCGATAATCGAAAAAGTGCAGTTATAGAAGGTCCGATTTTATTCAAATTTGATACACTCATAGATAAAGACATAAGAAACGATATTCAGAAGTTTCAAGGTTGGAGTTCTTACAATAGTGCAGAAAATCGATAATATATATAAAAATGGCAAGATGTTTGTGTCTGTGTCTGTTTATCTGCCTGTATGTCTGTATTTATTTCAGTCCTTTTATTTTAATTTTTGCTTCGGGTTTGGCTCTAAGTACGTATAATTGTAGTTCTTAGTCTCAGCCATGACACCATTTACTCAGAGGACTTATTTATCCTTCAAAATTCAGTTCACAACAACAACAAAAAACTTATTTGATATCGATACCAGGAAATCAAAATTTGACTTACATCCATTCATTTTGCTTTCAGCCTACGGTTTCGCTTTAACTGGAAACAACTATTGCTTTTTAGTCTTTCGTGCCAACGTCCAAATAGTCTGAGCTCCAGGAACATGGATTAATTTTAAAGCTTTCATTATACCCAAGCAACGCCGGGCTATACGGCTAGTATATATATATATATATATATATATATATGTATATATATATATATATTAGGTGCGATTGATAAATTGTCGCAATTATTTTATTATTTAAAATATTCTTTAGGCCGAGTCTAAGCTCCAGGACCATGGATTAGTTTTAAAGCTTTCATTATACCCGAGCAACGCCGGGCTATACTGCTAGTATATATATATATATATTAGGTGCGATTGATAAATTGTCGCTATTATTTTATTATTTAAAATCTTCTTTAGGCCTAGTCTAAGCTCCAGGACCATGCATTAGTTTTAAAGCTTTCATTACATTATCGTCTCCGTATCCTTGTAATTAATTATTTTCCGCCATACAAGTGCTGAGATTAATTATATTGTTTAGTTTCATCAGTTATAATCTTTACTCGACCAGAATATAAGATATGCAAATAATGCTGATAGCAAACATGGAAAATAAGCTACAGAAGGTATAGAAGCAGATCGAGAAGAAAGGACTAAACATAAACTACAAAAAAATCTTGAATAAATGGTGATCAGCAAAAAGAGGAGCCCCAAATTCTTTTTTCCAGGTTAGAGATACTTTCGAGACATGATAGCCCAAAGCGCGTATCAAGTATGGCACTTAACTGAGAGATACTAAAATCAAGCAGGTACAGAAAATTAAAATCTGCCATCCACTGCTTTCCTCTGTCTCTTTTTCCCTCTACCTGTCTTAATAATATCAGGTTATCCATGTCTCCCTTGCATGTCCCAGGAACTTCAGTTGTCTCTTCCTGATGCTCAATATCAATTTCCTTTTCGTTTCCATTCTTTCCAAAACCGTATCATTGCTCACATGCTCGATCCTTCTGTAGAACCACATTTCAGTTGCTTCAACATTTTCCTTTGTCTTTAATGATATTATCTAACATTCACTGCTATATTGAAGAACTGACATCGCATAGCAATCGAGTACTCTCTTCTTTGTTTCTAATGAAAGTTTCCTGTCTCATAATATTTTACTCAGCTTCTGGAACGCGTCCTTTGCCATGCCAACGCATAAACTACAAAAAAATCTTGAATAAATGGTGATCAGCAAAAAGATGAGACCCAAATTCCTTTTTACAGCTTAGAGATACTGAAATCAAGCAGGTACAGAAATTTAAATACATGTGAAGTGTTCTAACAGAGGCCGAAACGTGCGACACTGAGTTCCGAAGGCGAACTGGTATGACCAAGAACGCATTGATTAAGCTAAGTATTGAGAGACGAGAAAGTGTTGTTGGAAAAAAGAAAAGAAAACTATCAGTCAGTCGAATGCCACACGTGATGCACGCTTTCGAGACATGATAGACTGGGTAGAAATTTTTTTATGCATTACTTTCTCCATTAGACTGGTTGCTAACTATGGCTGTAGAACCTAGTCTGCTTTGTTATTTAATCTATAGCTGGAGAGATGAAACGGATTAATACTTTTCCATGTGTATTTGCAAGTAAGTGAATGAAACGAATTCAACTGTGGTAGACAGGTTGCCAAATAAGGCCATAGAACCCAACCGTTTCTGCTATTTAATCCTTTTATACATATCAGTCGTTTAAGTGCTATACGGGACACACGCTTGGGCGATCATGTCTCGAAAGAGACATGAATTTTTTTTTTTTAATTATATCACCCCGAGCAAGGCGGTAACGCCACTGATGTGCAGAGGGCTACGTAAGAGTGAAAAGATTGGAAAAGAGAAAGCCGGAAACCACATCCTAAACAGGAAACCAGGGCTGATCCTCTTCACCCGATGACTGGGCAGAAAATTTTCCTGCAGTAGATTGCCGCTACTTTCTGTGGTAGACTTACTGCCAAATTCGTCTATAGAACCCAATCTGTTCTGCAATTTAATCCATGGATGAGAGAAGAGTCGGATTAATAACGTTTTCAAGGGTATTTGCGGATAAGTTAATGCAACGAATTCTAATCGGTTCTCCAATTTCTCGTTCCAATTCGATATCCACTACACCACAACGCATTATCTTAAAAATAGAGTACCGCACTATTATTCCAAGAGCCCTGTGAGAACAAAAATCGGGTGCTTTTTCTTTTTTTTTTTAAATCGGTATCACTCAAAGCAAGGTAGTAAATCTATTAAAACTAAAGGGGTTACAGGATCAGGAGGAATTACGAACAGAAACATTGATAATGAGCAGAAAAAGAAATGACAAATAAGAAAATCAGTAGATTGCAATTAACATCGGATATAATCTTTACATATTAAAGTTGGCTGGAAAACATAGAGCCAAAAGAGAGTTTCATAATCGAGAAGTGCGCTAGAAGAAACTGTTAATATAGAACTTGCGGCTACATCTACCCAATTCAGCTGTAAATTAATGAGAATTCAACGCCAGTCTTATACAGCGCTTAAATTCATAAAATCCATGTACCATGGTAAAGAGCTCATCCGAACAATTAACATGAAATTATTTAAAGAAAAGTCCCAGACGGGTAACCTTAGGATGATGGGTAAGTGACTGAAGCCGAGCTGCCAGTCTGAGAGTGACAACATTGATGATTCTTCGTTGAAACTTGACTCCAGTTCTTTCACCACCCCGTATATCCTTTCCTTTCTCTCCACCTTTGCAACTGTCATCACACCTGTATTCCCATCCTTCTTTTACTCCTTTCTAACTGGTTCGTCTTTCTCTTCACTCTCTTCTACTTAATCTTTTTACTCTTATGTAGCCCCCTGCACATAAGTGGCATTACTGCCTTGCTCGGGGTGATAGGATAAAAAAATATAACAAAGACTATAATTCCCTGGTATGAGTCAGATAAATGAATGACAGTATCTTTAAACTTTTGGTTGTGTTGTCAAATCATGCTATGGCAACAGAAAATTGCCATGGCGCAAATTATGTAGTGCTGTGTCAGTTAGTTAGGCGCCATACTTGATACACTCTTAGGCGATCATTTCTCAGAATTGACATGACTGATTGGGCAGAAGATTATTCCACAGTAGGTTGCCATTGCTTTCTTCGGGAGATCGTTTGCTAGCCAAGGTTATAGAAATCTATCTGTTGTATTATTTACCCCATAACTGAAGGAAGAGACGTATTAATACCTTACCCATGGTTTGCATCAGTGAATTTGAACACGGCACACCGATTTGTAGAATGTGAGTTGTGGTGCAGTAGATAAAGGCTCGAGACGAGAGCACGGGGAGCCGAGATCGAATGCAGAGTTTTTTTTAAACTTTTATCACTTCATGTCATATAGCAATTGTTATCTATCCACCTTATGTTCTTTGTTACATTTATACAACATCTGTATTATTTATACATAATCTACTTTTTTATTTCAATTCTCTTTTAATTAATTTCTTTTATTATATTATTACTTTATGTTATTTAAACATTTATACATCATTTGTATTATTTATACAAAATCTACTTTTTTATTATAATTTTATTTTAATTAATTTGTTTTTTATATTATTATTTTATTTTATTTTACATTTATACATCATTTGTATTATTTATACAAAATCTACTTTTTTATTATAATTTTATTTTAATTAATTTGTTTTTTATATTATTATTTTATTTAATTTTACATTTATACATCATTTGTATTATTTATACAAAATCTACTTTTTTATGATAATTTTATTTTAATTAATTTGTTTTTTATATTATTATTTTATTTAATTTTACATTTATACATCATTTGTATTATTTATACAAAATCTACTTTTTTATGATAAATTTATTTTAATTAATTTGTTTTTATATTATTATTTTATTTAATTTTACATTTATACATCATTTGTATTATTTATACAAAATCTACTTTTTTATTATAATTTTATTTTAATTAATTTGTTTTTTATATTATTATTTTATTTAATTTTACATTTATACATCATTTGTATTATTTATACAAAATCTACTTTTTTATTATAATTTTATTTTAATTAATTTGTTTTTTATATTATTATTTTATTTAATTTTACATTTATACATCATTTGTATTATTTATACAAAATCTACTTTTTTATTATAATTTTATTTTAATTAATTTGTTTTTTATATTATTATTTTATTTAATTTTACATTTATACATCATTTGTATTATTTATACAAAATCTACTTTTTTATTATAATTTTATTTTAATTAATTTGTTTTTTATATTATTATTTTATTTTATTTTACTTTTATACATCATTTGTATTATTTATACAAAATCTACTTTTTTATTATAATTTTATTTTAATTAATTTGTTTTTTATATTATTATTTTATTTTATTTTACATTTATACATCATTTGTATTATTTATACAAAATCTACTTTTTTATTATAATTTTATTTTAATTAATTTCTTTTATTATATTATTATTTTATTTTATTTTACATTTATACATCATTTGTATTATTTATACATAATCTACTTTTTTATTTCAATTCTCTTTTAATTAATTTCTTTTATTATATTATTACTTTATGTTATTTAAACATTTATACATCATTTGTATTATTTATACAAAATCTACTTTTTTATGATAATTTTATTTTAATTAATTTGTTTTTTACATTATTATTTTATTTTATTTTACATTTATACATCATCTAATTTATTTTGTTTTATTATTATTCTATTTTATTATTTTCATTTTTTTTATTTTGTTAATTTTTGTTTTCATTTTATTTCTTTTATTTTAATATTATTTTATTTTATTTTATATTTATTTTGTTATTATGGTAATTTTTGTTTTTTATTCATTTTAATTTCATATTATTTTATTTTTATTTTATTTATACATCATCTATTTTATTTCGTTTTTTTATTATTTTATTTTATTAATATTATTTTCTTTATTGATTTATTATTTCATTTTGTTATTCTATTTACATCGTCTATTTTATTTATACATCATAAATTCTATACATAAAAAATATATTCATTGCATATAAAGTCATTTATAAATCATCTTTTTTATAATGTATACTTTTTATATTTTCACTTCAAGTCACGGATTAGTCTTTATCTATCCTGCTTATCTACATCATGTACATATTGTATATTTTCTGTCTTGTCAATTCTGGACGTAAACTAACATGGCTGTTAACGGACTAATTTTTTTAAATAATTGTGAACTGCCCTGTCTTCTTCATATGAATAAAATATTTTTACCTTTGCTAACTCAGTCAGTTAAGTGCCATACGTGATACACGCTTGGGCGATCATGTCACGAAAGAGACATGACTGACTGGGCAGAAGATTATCCCGCAGTAGGTTGCCATTGCTTTCTGTGGTAGACTGGTTGCCGACCAAGGCTATAGAACCCAATCTGTCCTGTTATTTAACCCATAACTGGAAGGAAGAGACGGATTAATACATTTCCCAAGGGTATTTGCGCGTAAGTGAATGCAATGAATTCGGTTCAAATTCGAACTCGGCTCCCCGATTTCTCCTTCCGAGCTGATATCCATTGCACCACAACTACACATTTTAAATGTGTAACCTTTCGTTTTTTATGACTTCTCATTAACCCTTGTCCTTTGCACAAAGAAAAACTACATCCAGCTGTGAAGCTTCTGCTCTGGTGATTAGAAGGTTTTAAAGAGATGAAACCACCTCTTCCTTGCTATTGTTCCCAGGTCTATCCTCACCCGGGCTGGTAGCAGCTTTTAGAGTCCCAGATATGGTCAAGTAGTGACCTCTCCGCCACCAAAGAAAAGCAAAACACTATAAAAGTAAAAAAAATACATTCTTATAGTAAAAATATCAGCAACAGATTTTATACGAAAAATGACCAACAGTATTTTAGAATTACAAACAATATATTTATTAGCAAAAGGACCAACAATACGTTTTATAAAAAAAATGACCAACAATACATTTTATGGCAAAATGACCAAAAATACATTTTACAGTAAAATTATTAAGAATACATTTCATAGCAAAATGCTGAACAATACAATTTATAGTAGAATAATCAATAATTCATTTTATAGTAGAATTACCAACAATACATTTCATAGTAGAATATACAACAATATATTTTTATAGCAAACTGACCAATAATACATGATAGAATTATCAACAATACATTTCATAGTAGAATAATCAACAATACATTTCATAGCAAAATGCCGAACAATACATCTTATAGTAGAATTATCAACAATACATTTTATAGAAGAATTACCAACAATATATTTTATATTGAAATGACCAACAATAATGTTCATCAGTAGTTGAATATAAGCATGATATTGAATCTAAAATATATTTATTTGAAGCGAGAACATTCTGTTAAAATAATTTAGATTTTCACATTAAATAGCTCATAGAGGTTGTTGATATGTCGCTAAACAAAATCAACCAACCAACTAACGCATTCCTCCAAATCCTCCTGCTATTTAACCCGTAGCTGTTGAGGGTGGGTGATATGGCAGAAAATAGTTAGATTTATGCTGAACGTATCGCTAAATTTAATGAGCGCACCGTTAGCCGCCACGCTACCCGCCCATCTTGAGTATTAAGCTACACATTTGTAATATTTTGTTCGTTGGGTGGGTTCCTCACTAGCATAAGTATAAAGTGGATGGGTGGGTACCACATTAGTAGAAATATATTGTATAAACAGCTACTTTGACTTATATGTTTCAGACAAAATTTACAGTAGTTGACTGGAAAAATAAAACAAATGCATTTTTTTTAATTGAACGGCTTAATAGAGAATTTTCTGAGAGCATGCAAATTATTATTTTGTAAAGAGAACTTCCAGATAATTACAACAAAGATGATGAAACACAGAGTTACTACTTTTTAATAAGTTTTGCATTAGAACAAGTGTCCTTATTAAAAATGTTTTACTTTTCTACCACAGATACATATTTTTAAAAATCAGAATGATCGTTAAATAATAAGTATCTGCAAATATTTGAAGTGTTTTAAAGATGTTTTTTTCAGTAAAAAAAAACCCCATGCGATCTGTGAATGCTGCTGAAAACATAAAATAACTAATTTGTAAATTTGAAAAAAAATTATAAAAATGTGATAGACAGAACTTATTTTTTTTTTTAATCATATCACCTCAAGCAAGGCGATAACGCCACTGATGCGCAGGGGGGTACGTAAGGGTAAAAAGAATGGAAACGAGAAAGCCGGAAACCGCATCCTAAACAGGAAACAAGGGATGAGCCTCTTCACCTGTTCAATAGATGTGGGTGGAGTGTGAACCGGGCGATAGTTTAGTCTATCTACTCCAATTGGAAAAAATAAAAAAAATAAAAGTGAAAATACTTGAAAAGGGAAAACCGGAAACCGCATCCTAAACAGGAAACAAGGGATGAGCCTCTTCACCTGTTCAATAGATGTGGGTGGAGTGTGAACCGGGCGATAGTTTAGTCTATCTACTCCAATTGGAAAAAAAATATTACATGTTCGAAATAAGTATTGCTGACGAAATATACCTTATATATATATATATATAATAAATAACTAACCTAGAGAGCCAAGCAACCTACCAAGGTTTCACCAAATTTGATTTTCAGGGAAAGTTGGCTTTCACTGAAGATCCAATTTGGTGAAACCTTGGTAGGTTCATTGGCTCTCTAGGTTAGTTATCTACTTTGTTTGCCCTACTTTAATATTGAGCGCTTTTTGTTTTAGGTAACTGTTCTTTTTTTTTTTTTTTTTTTTGATGGGGTGGCTGCATACTTTGACTGATGTTCATGTGCTTAGCTCGTTCTTTTTTTTATTACAATTTTTTCCTACCGAGTATGTACTCGGAGGGGTTTTCGAAACGAGTATAACGACAAGTTTACATTCATATATATGTATATATATATATATATATATATATATATATATATATGTTATCCCATACCCCCATACAAGAGAGTGAAAAAAGAGCCATGACACGAAGGGTCAGTGAGTGTGAATGAATTACAAACAGAAACATTGCTAAGGAAAGAGAACAATAGAAGGGTAATCAGAACGAGAATAATGACCGGCATTGCGTTCGAATTTCTGTAGAACTGTTGGCTGAAAGCATGGAGCTGGAAGAGAACTCGAGAAACGAGAATTGCGAAAAAATTATTTTAGAAAAGAAATTATGTTTACATTTAGCCAATTCAACGGTAAGTTCATGAGACCATGTTGCCAATCAAGTACTGCGTTTAAATTCATAAGGTCTAAATGACATCGCGAGAGATGAACATGAAAGTATTTATGGAAAAGAAAGAGAGAAGTAACTTTACTGCGGTGGAAAAATGACTGAAGCCGAGATACCAGGTCACGAGTAATAATATTGCTGATTCTCTCATCAAAATAGTTCTCCAAAAACATGAAATGTGAGAAAAGAAACAGTTATCATAGAAATTACGGTTACCTTTAGTCTATTTAACTGTCAAATGATGACAATTAGCCGTCAATATAGTTACCATAGAGCAAGGACCATCAGAACAAATACCAGTAATTAAAGAGAAGAAACAGGGAAGCTATATTATGGCGCTAGATAATTATACTTAAGCTGAAATGCCAGAGGAAGACTAATAATATTGCAGAATAGTCTTGAATGTTATAAAGAATGTTTCGATATATAGCAGAAGCAGCAGACCACAGTGGTACCAATATTTAAAACAAGGACGAATGGTAAATTTATAAATAACTCTAAGATAGTTTTTGGAAAGAAAAAATATATGAAGCAATATTCTTAGTTGCTCACCGAAGAAATTACTCAATATAATCTCAGTTTGTATACACACACACACACACACACACACACACACATATATATATATATATATATATATATATATGATGGACTCTCCCGTCGATCTCGACGTATGAGGTTCCGACAACTCTGACTTCATCCATGCTTCAGCCTCTGATGACATCTAAGTCCAGCAAGGGACTTACAAATCAATCCACACAGAGTGCAAGTGTGCTGGTTATGGGATGTACTTGCAGGTACCAATACAGCCCGCTTGACTCTCTCTCGTTTCTGACTCAAATGATTCAGACTGTCAGCCTTGAAACGCTGAAGACCATCAAAACAACATGCCTTCCACTCCATTCGATCAGAGACTCTGCTCTCAAGATTGTTGTGAGGCAGATTGAGAGCAATCAAATTACTCCTGATCTTATCCTTGTACCTCAGTAAAGGCCGTCCAACATTTCTCCTACCGCTCTCCAATTGACTGTACATCACTGTTGCATGGTCGGGTCATCGGCGACTAAACTGATTCACCCACCAGGCTATTCTGGTGAGGAGGGTGGCTAGACACCCAGCAGGATATATATATATATATATATAGAGAGAGAGAGAGAGAGAGAGAGAGAAAGAGAGACCCATCCTCAGACTGTCCTGTTTCGTTGTATCACAGTTAATTAAGTTCGGTTAGACATCCGATTGAATACAGCTAGGATTGTAACCTGACCGATTTTGACACCAGTCAGATATTCTAGCTCTATAAACTATGGGCAGTTGTTGGAGAAAGGCAGATTTTAGCGTGTTTTATATACAATGTAAACATACGCCAGTAGCTGTGAGTGTTTAAATTCATTATTTAAATAGCAGTGAGTAGATTATATATATATATATATATATATATATATATATATTTTAATCATATCACCCCGAGCAAGGCGGTAACGCCACTGATGTGCAGGGGACTACGTAAGTGTGAAAATATTTGAAAAAGAAAAAGCCGGAAACCACATCCTAAACAGGGAACAAGAGATGAGCCTCTACACCTGTACAATAGACGTGGGTGGAGTGTGAACCGGGTGATAGTTTAGTCTATCTACTCCAATTGTTTAGTCTATCTACTCCAATTAATATATAACTTTGTGTTGAGATTTCGTCTCAATATATTTGCTCTGGATAATATTCACTGGGCTCTCTGTTTCTGTATAAATGATAATATATATTAATTACAAAAAATCTCTTTGATTATTCTCTATATGTAGTCATCTGAAGACAGATCTGTTTTGCTGTATCACAGCTCATCAGTGCGGTTAGAAATCCAATTGCTTCTAGCCAGGATTGAAACCCGACCGAATTGACATCAGTTGGCGATTCTACCACCTATGGGCGCTCTATAGAAGAAGGCGGACTTTTAGTGTGTTATATACAATGTAACATACGCCAGTAGCTGAGAGTGTTCAAATTCATCAGTGAATGAATGAATGAACGATGCGTAGATGCTTGAGGAAATACTGTTTTGTCAACGTCTACCATTCCTCCAAAGTGCTCAATCAGGGTGGGAGAGCGGAAATATATATATATATATATATATATATATATATATATATATATATATAGTGTATCATGGCAGAAGATAATTTTGAAAACATATTTTTAAATATAACAGACAATAAATGTCTATTATATATGAACCATCTTCAGAGTGGTTACATGAACGTTAACATAAAGACATCCTCTATCAAAGATGATATTATCTTGTGTTAACATAAAACATTGGCGTTTCTGTCTTTATGCGATGTTTAGAACGGCTAATGATTAAACATAATAGACATTGATTGGCTGTTATATTTATGTTTGATATATATATATATATAGATAGATAGATAGAGAGAGAGAGAGAGAAAGAGAGAGAGAGAGTGTGGGGCATACTGTTGAGTAATGGGTAGTGGCTCGGATTGATGAATCGAGGGGCAAAGTTCGAATTTCAGTCGATTTATTGCAATCACTTACGTGCTAATACCCTAGTTATCTTATCTGTTCACACCCAGGCTATAGGTAAATGCATGTTCAGGATCAATAATACTTACGGTTTATTTTCTTCTCTTCAAAAAGACACCCCGTCTTGCCCATATGTAGGAATACCAGTACAACCAGGCATACCCAATCTATAACATCGAATAGCCCAAGTGAAGTCTTGATCAATTACCATTTCTGGGGAACTTATATAATGCACGTCCTAAAGCTAGTAGCAGTTTTTTTTTTGTGGATGCGAGCCAAATACTGATCATATTCGATTGGGTCGCCTATCGAAGAATGAGACCCGAAGCTTCTAATGACATGGAAGCAACAACACTGAGGACGCACCTGGATTCGGCACTTTAAGGTGTATTTTAATAACTTCTGGATATCATATCATTTTGTTAGCATTCAATATTAACGACCCCACCCGTGTTTTACTATATGGCTACTAGAAATGCGTGCGTCACAGATAGTTTCCAGTTACCTGAACTGGTTCTTATCACTAAATGAAATATATCTGATACACATGGTCCGCATATTGTGCATCCCATGAATCACGATGGTACTAATACGTTTACCGGGGTTAGAAGGAAAACAATCTCATTCACTGCCACCAATTTGATGGCTTTGTTCATAAAACGAGTAGACAACCTTCATATTTATATATATATATATATATTTATATATATATATATATATATATATATATATATATATATATATATAATCATCTCACCCTAAGCAAGGCAGAACTGCCACTTGTTTGTTTGTTTTTAACGGCATATCAACCTCTGTTGGTTATTTAATGACAAAATGTTAAGGTTTTAAGGAATATGTGTTCGGTTATAGAGAGAAGTTTGATTTAGCCAGATTTTAACTCCATCTTTTTTATTCTTTTTTTATTTTAAGAAACAGAAAATATCTTCTATATTTGTATTCAAAAGTGTTTTGTTAAGAATATTTTTTCTTCAAAAAGGTGTTATAATAATCATTTTATCTTCAAAAATATATTGTTGGCAATATGTTTCCTTCAAAAATGTATCTTTTTCTATAAAAGTCTATTTTTATCTATACATTTCTATAAAAGTGTATTTTGATACTTTCATACTGTTTTGAAACCACTTTTAGGGTTAACTATTTGCCCATAGCTGGAACCCTAACAGGTGCTACCACTCTGCATCATGTTAGACCTGGGAACGACAGCAATTAAGATGTGTTTCTATGATCCTCACAACCTTCCAATCAGAGGCCTTACTGCCGGATGCAGTTTACCGTCATGCCTAGGACCCAAGGCAGAACTGCCACTTGTGCGTATATGGTTACATTATAGGAGACTAAAGAAAAGAGCGAACAGGTAAGACAAGAATGGGATCATTGGTGTGAAGAGACCTGCGTGAGAGGAAAGTGTAAAGAGGGAAGACAGATAGGAGAGAAGAGATGACGATTGACGCTTCATTTAAGCGCTTGGAGTTTGTAGCTATCTGGGAAGCAAGAATACGGAAGAGAGTTCCACAGACGGGATGTGCCAGAAAATAAGCGTATAAGGTAGAAGTCGTTTTTACACTTGATTGTTTTCACTGTAAATGTGTGAGACCTTGTTGCTAGTCTAGCAGCTCGTGTAAATTCATGCAGAGGTGGCACCAAAGCGCTAAGCTTGTCGGAGGAGAGTCCGTGAAAGTATTTCTGGAAGAGACCAGGAAACCACATCTTGTTGTTGTGGAAGAGACTGGCGTTGAGCCGGCCAGTTCCGGATCGACTACATTGCTGATTATCTTTGGATTTTGTGGAGAACCCGAAGGTGATTTGCAGGGTCACCCGACAAGGTATGACAGCAGTATTCAATGCACGGCTGGATGGTAGATTTGTATATGTGCATGATGGATTCAGAAGAGAAACACTTCCTGGCATGACACAAGGACCCGGCCTTCCTAGCTGTAGATGTAGCTATATTGCATATCTGGCATTTATGTATAAACTTAAGTTATAAAAAACTCATCAATAATCTCAAGCATTCGAATATCTTAAACAAATGATTAATTTTCTAACTGACAAGATTGTAATTAAAACAGATTTTTTTAAAAGAAATAACATAAATATTTCCTTTAATATCATTCACAAAATTTCTTGAATTGAAAAAAAATACATAAATCGATTTAAAAAAATAGATCAGATTTATATCATTGTCAAATTAACATCTTTGTTACACGGAAATTTTAGAAATATTAATTAATATAACTCATGCAGAATTATTTCAGAAATATCTATTTTTGTCAGAGAATATAATAATTAATTATCATGCTGTTATTCCAGCCTCGAAAACGTTGGTTTCTTTTTATTGAATATTAGCAGTATAGCGCGGCGTTGCTCGGGTGTAATGAAAGCTTTAAAACCTATCCATGGTCCTGGAACTCAGACACTTTGTACGTTGGCACGAAAGACTAAAAAGCAATAGCTGTTTCCATTTAAAACAAAATCGTAGACAGAAAGAAAAATGAACGGATGTAAATCAAATTTTGTAGTTTAGTGAGAATCGGATAAAAATTGTGGATTTGTATAAAGGACATACAGACAGATAAACAGACACACACACACAAACATCTTGATTTTATATATTATCGATTTTCTGTACTATTGTCAGAACTGCAACCTTGAACCTTCTGAATATCGTTTCTTATTTCTTTGTCTATGAGTGTATCAAATTTGATTAAAATCGGACCACTCCTTCTATAACCCGAATATTTCGATTATCGATTTTCGATATTTATCAGGATACATCGACACAAACCTTGCTAAGAACACTCTCAGACGCTTATAGTACAACTGTGCAAATTTTCAAGAAAATTAGTTCAGCCGTTTCGGAGTCTATAGATAACGAACATACACACACACACACACACACACACAGACAGACACACACACAGAGACAAACTTCGATTTATAAATATGTTTAGATCTTAAGTTAGAAAAAACATCCATAATCTCAAGCATTCGAACATATTAAACCAATGATTAATTTTCCAACTGACAAGATTGTAATTAAAACAGATTTTTTTAAAAGAAATAACATAAATATTTCCTTTAATATCATTCACAAAATTTCCTGAATTGAAAAAAATACGTAAATCGATTTAGCGAAAATAAATCAGATTTACATCATTGCCAAATTAACATCTTTGTTACACGGAAATTTTAGAAATATTAATTAATATAACTCATGCAGAATTATTTCAGAAATATCTATTTTTGTCAGAGAATATAATAAGTAATTATCATGCTTTTATTCCTGCCTCGAAAACGTTGGTTTCTTTTTATTGAATATTAGAAACATTAATTAAACAAAGTACCATAGAACTTTAAAAAACACCTCCCAGATTACTATCTGGGTTTCCAGGCTTAGGAAACGCTAAATTTAATTATAAAATCAATTTAGTTTATTATACAAATTCTATAAAATTGTTCTGGCTACGATAAGATTTGTATTTTCTATTTGTAGAGATTGTTCACAAAAATTTATCAAAGAATTTTAATCGAGTTATAGCTTTTTCTTGTGTATAATCTAAATATGGCGATAATGTAGTAATTAGCACCATTGTATATTGAAACACCTGTTTCGACTTAACGTCCATAATTATGGTAATATTTTTGAAGGTCGCTGTTGGAAAGCATTTTCAGTAAGATTACTTACCGTATCTATGAAAAATAAATCGCGTTTTACAACTTAGAGATATTAATCCGAAATCACTGACCATAGGTATATAGTCAGTGAGTCAGTTAAGTGCCATACAGGATACACGCTTTGGGCGATCATGTCTCGAAAGAGACATGATTGACTGGGCAGAAGATTATCCTGCAGTAGGTTGCCATTGCTTTCTGCGGTAGATTGGTTGCCTGCCAAGGCTATAGAACCCAATCTGTCCTGTTATTTGACTCATAGCTAGAAGCGGTAGAGCTGTATTATATTATTATGTAGTAATTATTGGGGGATCAGTTTATTACTTCATAACAACATAAGACTGATCCCCCACTTTATACCCAGTATAAGTTTTAATTATATTTCTATTACATTCAGTCAGTCAGTTAAGTGCCATACTTGAAACACGCTTGGGCGATCATATCTCGAAAGAGACATGACTGACTGGGCAGAAGATTATCCTGCAGTAGGTTGCCATTGCTTTCTGCGGTAGATTGGTTGCCTGCCAAGGCTATAGAACCCAATCTGTCCTGTTATTTGACTCATAGCTAGAAGCGGAAGAGCTGTATTATATTATTATGTAGTAATTAGTGGGGGATCAGTTTATTACTTCATAACAACATAAGACTGATCCCCCACTTTATACCCAGTAGAAGTTTTAATTATATTTCTATTACATTCAGTCAGTCAGTTAAGTGCCATACTTGAAACACGCTTGGGCGATCATATCTCGAAAGAGACATGACTGACTGGGCAGAAGATTATCCTGCAGTAGGTTGCCATTGCTTTCTGCGGTAGATTGGTTGCCTGCCAAGGCTATAGAACCCAATCTGTCCTGTTATTTGACTCATAGCTAGAAGCGGAAGAGCTGTATTATATTATTATTATGTAGTAATTAGTGGGGGATCAGTTTATTACTTCATAACAACATAAGACTGATCCCCCACTTTATACCCAGTAGAAGTTTTAATTATATTTCTATTACATTCAGTCAGTCAGTTAAGTGCCATACTTGAAACACGCTTGGGCGATCATATCTCGAAAGAGACATGACTGACTGGGCAGAAGATTATCCTGCAGTAGGTTGCCATTGCTTTCTGCGGTAGAGTGATTGCCAGCCAAGGCTATAGAACTCAATCTGTCCTGTTATTTAACCCATAACTGGAGGGAAGAGACGGATTATTACCTTTCCCAAGGTTTTTGCGCGTAAGTGAACGCAATAGATTCAACTAGAATTCGAACTATGCACCCCCCAATTTCTCGTTCCGAGCCGATATCCACTGCCCCACAACGTCCATCCTGCACCACAACGTACATCACCCAGCGAAAATGACGCCATTTTAATTACAATTTAATTACAATTTTCAGTACTTGATTTTCTTTGCTAAATTATATGTTTCTCCATTCCTATTAATATTAACTCAAAGTAAAATGTTTGAAGTGCCTGCATGCAAAATATTTCAGATAAAGATTTATGTTTAATATTTTTTTTTTTTTGATATTTTCAAATCGGGTATGATATACCTATGGTTAGTAGTCTCTTAACTTTAATTGGTGGTTAGTGTTCCAGGGTTAACATCAATCAAATACTGGCGAAGAGAATGGAAATAAGATAACGAATTATGGAAGACACATGGAACTAGCAAAGGGCGTATTCCAAAAGCGAAACAACGTGCTCACAAATAAAACTGCTACGTTAGAAAGAACGAAACGTGTGCTTGGATTGCTACGCGATAGACATCCTCTCAATTGACAGTGAATAATGGACACTATCTCTACTTACAGATAAAGAAAAACTAGAGGCATCTAAAATTTGATTTTACAGAAGGATGTTGAGAATTCCACAAACGATGCTTGCAATCAACGATGTGATAGCCATTCTCAGACACGACAGTGAATGATGGACAATCTTCCCAAATGCAGATGAAGAGAAAACAGGAGGCAGGTGAAATTTGGATTCAAAAATTGAATCCGGTACACAACCAGGAGGTTTTACAGGAAACGGCGAAAAATGATCTCACTGTGGGCCCCAGTTTTGTTTCACAAAACAAAATAATCTCAAATACAGACAGTTGAAATATCTTGCACACATATAGCGGAAAAAAAAGAACAACACGAGGTTGTAAAATGGTTAGCAAGCTTGTCTCGATAGAATCTTTACAACTGAGTAGTGAGTTCGATCCTCACTAGGTGTCCCATTCTTTCGGCCTTGTGCCACATCTAAGTTGCGCTTAGAAAATCACCATATAGCGGAACGAGAATAAATTTTCCTAACTGCCCTTTATGTGTGCCACAAGACCGAATGTATGGAGTACCAAATCAGGATCAAACGCATTACTGACTTGTAATAGGTTGTATCGAGACAAATCGAAGTACCCTAAATGTGGAAAGGGAGTTGATTTTCTAAGCATCATTTGTGCGTGGCACAAGGCCGAATGTATGTATCACTCAGTGAGGATCAAAATCTCTACTCAGTTGTGAAATGTTGTAGTGAGATAAGCTTGTTTACCATTACATCACATCGAGGTACACAAGAATGCTGAAAGAGGGCTTGGAAAACATAATGTCACGGGGCATATTGTTGACAAAATAGATAGGGTAAGGCAGCAATCCAACTATCTAATGATCTTGGGTGAATAGATGGCCATACTGAGGTCGGCAAAGGAAGAAAAAGTCTGTTGGTCAAGAGGGATTAGATGGTTTTAAGAGTTATGATTTCTCAAGTCCTAAAGCAAAGAAAAGAAAAGGTTCTTCTTCTTCTTCTATGTGCCCTGTCCCTTCTAGACATAGGCGATCATGGCTCTCCACGTCTCCCTATCCCTTGTAGCTCTTAGTATGTTTGCTCCTGTTGCTCCTGGCAACCCCCGTTCCGTCATCCACCTGATCAGGCCCTGCAAATATGTAATCCGCTGCCTTCCTCTGTCTCTCCTTCCTTTTATCTGTCCAGTCAGTATCAGGTTTTCCAGACTCTCCTTCCTCATTGCATGTCCAAGGAACTTCAGTTGTCTCTTCCTGATGCTCAGCATCAATTTCCTTTTTGTTGCCATTCTTTCTAACACCTCGTCGTTGCTTGTATGCTCAGTCCACGATATCCGTAGCATCCTTCTGTAGAACCACATTTCGGCCGCTTCCAGTTTTGTCCTAATTTTCGATGATATTGTCCAGCATTCACAGCCGTATTGAAAAACTGACATCACGTAGCAGTCTAGCACTCTTTTCTTCGTTTCTATTGAGATTTTCCTGTGTGTTACTATTTTGCTCATCTTCTGGAACCCGTCCTTTGCCATGCCAATTCGCCTTCGGATCTCCGTGTCGCACTTTCCATCTCCTGTTAGAACACTTCCTTAAAGGTTAGATAAAACAAAAAAGCAATATGAAAGACGTAACATATACACCTATAATTCTTTTTTGCTCTCTCATTTTCGAACATAAATTTATCCAATCTGAAACAACACGATAGAAAACCTGACGGATATCACCTCATTTCTTCTTCTTCTTCTTCTTCTTGTTCTTGTTCTTCTTCTTCTATGTACCCTCTCTCTTCAGGACGTAGGCGATCATGGCTTTCCACGTCTCCCTATCCCTGGTGGCTCTTAGCAGGCATTCTTCTGTTACACCACGCAACCCTCGTTCCATCATCCACCTGACTAGGTCCTTCAAATATGTCATCCGCTGCTTTCCAATGTCTCTTTCCCCTCTATCTGGTCTGTTAGTATTAGATTCTCTAAGCCCTCCTTCCTCGTTGCATGTCCCAGGAACTTCAGCTGATTCTTCCTGATGTTCAGTATTAATTACCTTTTCGTTTCCATCTTTTCTAAAACCTCATCATTGCTCACATGATCGATCCATGATAAAAAAAAGGTACTCAAAAAGGTACTCAAATCGTATCAAATTCAAGTACACCCTGCAATATTCTCTCTTTGAAAGTGTCAGGCCAGACAAGACCAACAAACTGAATATTGTTGCCATACCTGAGCTGTGGCTGCTTTGTTTTTTGTGGTTTTATGGGTATTATTTTTCAATCGAATTTACCCCACGCAAGCCGGTAAACCACTAGGTTAAAAGAGGTTACTGAGTGGGACAAACTAAAAAAGAAAAAAAAAACAGAAAGATATCTAAGGTACGAGAACAAAGGAAGAGTAAATTTATTCACTAAAAGTGACATTGGCTTCAACCACGGCCCCCAGATTACTTCGGAATCTTCACCATCTCTTCTGCATGGTCTCCTTGTTTAAGCTGGTGAAGGCTGTCATAATCCTAGCCTTCAGTTTATCTTTGGTGTTACAAGGATTTTTTTGTATATTGCCAAACTGGGCCCCACACAGAGTAATGAAGAAGATTGCAAACGTGGGAGTTTTGTGGCCAGATGTAAAGGGGTGATGTGGTCAGAGAAATCGTTTAACAGCCATGACAGGCTTTCTCTGCTTACGGGTCATGGTGCACAGTCCCTTTGGCCAGAGATATGTTCTTCCAGCAGCAATTTTCTTGGCCTAGTGGAGCACTACTTCCTTAGGGCACTTGATGTAGGCTTCCCTGCTGAGTCTGAGGCCCTGTGAGAAGATAGATGGAGGTATAACGTCGCCATCACTAGTGATCACCCTAAACACCTTTTTAATCACTAATCTTTATTAATAACATAACCCGTGTTGAATCTGAGGCCCTGTGGGAAGATAGATGAAAGCATAACATGACCATCACTAGTGATCACCCCAAACACCTTAATCACTAATCTTAATATGAATTTAGTCTAAGGCCCTGTGAAAAGGTGGATGGAGGTATAATGTCGCCATCACTAGCGATCACCTCAAACATTTTCATAATCATTAATCTTAATTAATAATTTAATCCGCAGTGAATCTGATATAATCATTAATCTTAATTAATAACTTAATCCGCGTTGATTTTGAGGCCCTGTGGGAAGATAAATAGAGGCATAATATCGCCATCACTACTGATTACGCCAAACACTTTCTTAATACCTAATCTTAATTAATAATTTAATCCGCAGTGAATCTGATATAATCATTAATCTTAATTAATAACTTAATCCGCGTTGATTTTGAGGCCCTGTGGGAAGATGAATAGAGGCATAATATTGCCATCACTACTGATTACGCCAAACACTTTCTTAATACCTAATCTTAATTAATAATTTAATCCGCAGTGAATCTGATATAATCATTAATCTTAATTAATAACTTAATCCGAGTTGATTTTGAGGCCCTGTGGGAAGATGAATAGAGGCATAATATTGCCATCACTACTGATTACGCCAAACACTTTCTTAATACCTAATCTTAATTAATAACTTAATCCGCAGTGAATCTGATATAATCATTAATCTTAATTAATAACTTAATCCGCGTTGATTTTGAGGCCCTGTGTGAAGATGAATAGAGCCATAATATCGCCATCACTACTGATTACGCCAAACACTTTCTTAATACCTAATCTTAATTAATAATTTAATCCGCAGTGAATCTGATATAATCATTAATCTTAATTAATAACTTAATCCGCGTTGATTTTGAGGCCCTGTGGGAAGATAAATAGAGGCATAATATCGCCATCACTACTGATTACGCCAAACACTTTCTTAATACCTAATCTTAATTAATAACTTAATCCGCAGTGAATCTGATATAATCATTAATCTTAATTAATAACTTAATCCGCGTTGATTTTGAGGCCCTGTGGGAAGATGAATAGAGCCATAATATCGCCATCACTACTGATTACGCCAAACACTTTCTTAATACCTAATCTTAATTAATAACTTAATCCGCAGTGAATCTGATATAATCATTAATCTTAATTAATAACTTAATCCGAGTTGATTTTGAGGCCCTGTGGGAAGATGAATAGAGGCATAATATTGCCATCACTACTGATTACGCCAAACACTTTCTTAATACCTAATCTTAATTAATAATTTAATCCGCAGTTAATCTGATATAATCATTAATCTTAATTAATAACTTAATCCGCGTTGATTTTGAGGCCGTGTGGGAAGATGAATAGAGGCATAATATTGCCATCACTACTGATTACGCCAAACACTTTCTTAATACCTAATCTTAATTAATAATTTAATCCGAAGTGAATCTGATATAATCATTAATCTTAATTAATAACTTAATCCGCGTTGATTTTGAGACCCTGTGGGAAGATGAATAGAGGCATAATATTGCCATCACTACTGATTACGCCAAACACTTTCTTAATACCTAATCTTAATTAATAACTTAATCCGCAGTGAATCTGATATAATCATTAATCTTAATTAATAACTTAATCCGCGTTGATTTTGAGGCCCTGTGGGAAGATGAATAGAGGCATAATATCGCCATCACTACTGATTACGCCAAACACTTTCTTAATACCTAATCTTAATTAATATCTTAATCCGCAGTGAATCTGATATAATCATTAATCTTAATTAATGATTTAATCTGCAGTGAATCTGAGGTCCTGTGATGGAGGCATAATGTCGCTATCACTAGTGATCACTTCCAACACTTTCATAATCACATAATTAGACTCATCTAATTCTTTTTTAATCCCCTGCATTGTATTCAGATTAGCGGCCAAACGCTCTTCAAATATTTGTATTAGAGCTTCAGTCGCGAACATCAAGTATGACAGCATGCCGTTTCCAAATATCTTGCGCAGTGAGCTGCGTCATAGTGATCCTTTTTTTAAAAAAATTATATCACCCTGAGCAAGGCGGTAATGCCACTGATGTGCAGGGGGCTACATAAGAGTAAAAGGATTAGAGGAGAATGAGGAGAGAGACGAACCAGTTAGAAAGGAGCAAGAGAAGAATGGGAATACAGGTGTGATGACAGTTGCGAAGGTGAGAGAAAGGAAAGGGATCTACTGGTCAGTGTGGAAAGAAATAAGGTCAAGTACTAGTTGTGGTACAGTGGATATCAGCTCGGAACGAGAAGCTTGGGAGCCGAATTCGAATTCCAGTTGAATCCATTGTATTCACTTACGTGCAAATACCCTTGGGAAAGGTATTAATCCGTCGCTTCCTTCCATTTATGGGTGAAATAGCAGGACGGATTGGGTTCTATAGCCTTGGTCGGCAACCAGTCTTCCGCAGAAAGCAATGGCAACCTACTGCGGGATAATCTTCTGCCCAGTCAGTCATGTCTCTTTCGAGACATGATCGCCTAAGCGTGTATCACGTATGGCACTTAACTGACTGACTAGCCAAACTGCAAAAGATTTCACCTCCTATCCGTACACAAGCGATTTGCTGCTAATATAGATTCTTGCTTATCCTAACGTCTTTTCCGAAAAATGTCAAAGTTGTCGAGCATCTCTATCCCTGTGTTGTACTTTTTCAAATGCTTTTTCGTAGTCTATAAAGCACAGATAAAACTCCTCCTGCATTTGTATTGCTCGTTCAGATAGCATTCTGGGCATGAATATCGCATTCCTCGTTCCGGTATCTTTAACGAATCCACATTGTTCCTGTCCTATGTATGTGCCAATTCTGCTGCACGCTCTGTTCATCAGAATCCGGATGATGAGTTTTGTTAATAATTAAAAAACATCACCAACATTAAACTAAGTGAACCACCGCAGTACAATTCCAGCAGCCACGAACGCAACGCATACCTTTTTTGTTGCTTGCGAGGTATTTTTTGTCTTTACAGTAATTAAAATTATCAAATGTACCTGATAATCTTTCATTTTCATAAGAATTAAAAGAAAAATCACGCTTAATATGTAATTTTAAACTTTCCTTCTCAAGAGATAGTTAGAAGTGTACGCTAATCGAAAATGTAAGCATATCTGTTCATTAATTTGAATTGTTCTATTTTGTTAAAACATAAACAACCAAAATTAAGCGGAAGCAGTGGATTTTATTTTTAAATCATATCACCCTGAGCAAAGCGGTAATGCCACTGACGTGCAAGGGGCTACATAAGAGTAAAAGGATTAGGAGGAGAATGAGGAGAAGGACGAACCAGTTAGAAAGGAGCAAGAGAAGGATGGGAATACAGGTGTAATGACAGTTGCGAAGGTGAGAGAAAGGAAAAGATCTACAAGACAGTGTGGAAAGAAGTAGGTTCAAATAGCTAAGAGATGAGAATTGACCTTGCATTTAAATTCCTGGAGGTTGTAGCCGTCAGGAAAGCAAGAATAAGGAAGCGAGTTCCACAGGCGGGAAGTGCGGGAAAAGAAGCTGCAGGAGTAGAATTGTCGTCTGAATTTGGTTGATTTCTCAAACCGTGCCTAACTGGTGTTGTTATACTTTGCAATCGAGAAAATAACAAAACAAACAAAGCCTACGCGTTGAAATTAAAAATATAAAATAGCAACAATTTACCCATCGCACACTATATATACTAAACTTACTGAGGATGATTTCGTAGCCAAATATATGCTCTGATTCTTTGAAAAGTTTGACTCTTTCTGGTTCTTCACTATCTACAATTTATAACATCAAGACTTTTTACTATTGTACATGAGCAGCCATGACGGATTCTATTGTCTCCTTCTCTGTTTCTAGCCTTAATTTATGGGCTGGTCCTGAGCATGACCGTAAACTGCATCCGGCAGCAAGGCCTTTGATTGTGAGGTTATGAGGTGTGGTACTATATCTTCACGATACCGGCTTGGCCGATGGTTTTGTGATTACCACATGTTCCAGGCTGGTTGTTCTCTGATTCCTTTCGCGCCCACGTTGCTTCTTAAGATCCGCGAAAGTGGGGGATGGATACAATTCAGTCGATGGAGTGTTGAATTTGGCGTCGGAGAAGAAGAATAGTTGACACACCATCAAAGAAATGACGAAAAAGCGTTTGTTATAAACAGTAACAAACGTTTATTTACACAGGTATACAATAATTTCTATCAAGGTAAAACAAACACCGCGAAGTGAGAGATGAATGTAGTTGACTGGCGGAAAAAGTTTCCTTAGCTCGAAGAAATCTTAACTGCAATTAGGCAGTGTCAATGATGGAGTATGCAGTGGCAACGGATTAGGTTCTGAGCAGTGAAGCATGGGTGTTCTCTATTTATAGGCCCGAATACCGAATAATTAGCTCCTGATTAGTCAGCCACTAGGGATCACCGGCCAATGGCTCTCGTCGTAGCAACCCTCTTGGGTTGCATCTGATTGGTTTAGATAATCAGCCAATTAGTCGCAGTCATCGGGATGGGCTAACAAGAAGCAGGCCCTGTGATTGGTTGATCAATGATTTATTACCTTGTGCCATACTTGCACTCAATACCGGGTGAAGCGACCCCATGTTTGCCATGCTCAAAATATGTTTATATTTTGAAATTGAATTAATTTTTGACAGGTCATCACACCTTCAGAGTGTTTTGTTTTAGTGACAGTTTATAGGTCAGCCATTTCAACTTGGGTCTAGATATCTTTATACTTAATGACTTCGGTTTACTACACATGGTTCTTAAAAATGTTAGATCCTCAGAATGAACTTATTTTTTATAATGGTTTAATAAAACAATTATTATCATGATTTAATTAATTATCATTTAATTAATTTTCATTTAATTAATTTCGCCAGTCAACTTTTTGACACTAAAATGAAAGTGTCATAAGGTGCATGGAACCACCTTTTAATTGCTGTTGTTCTCAGGTCCAACCTGACCCGGAGTGGTAGCACCTGTTAGGATCCCAACTATGGGCAAATAGTTAACCCCCAAACTGGGGTCAAAACATTATGAAAGTATAAAAATAGACTTTTATAGAATTATATTCATAAAAATAAACTTTTTTAGAAAAATACACATTCATCACGTTAAAATTTTCTCTCTCAGCCGTGCGCCGATAACAAAGTGGAAGGCTCTATGACTGATGCCAAATCGGTCGATTTTCGATATATATATATGTGTGTGTGTGTGTGTGTGTGTGTGTGTGTGTGTGTGTGTGTGTAGTGAGAGAGAGAGAGAGAGAGAGAGAGAGAGAGAGAGAGAGAGAGTAAGTCTGTGTGTGTGTCAGATTAAATAAATTGCAGACATTGTGTCTGCTTATTTTTAATAAAATCTGTTCATACTCACGGATAATATTTCCCGTATTATAATTGAAAGATGTAAGAAACGAGCTGTAACATCAATAAATGATTAATAAAGTAATCTGTCAACGCCATCTTTCAATTATTATACGCAGCAGAGTATCCGTGAGTATCAACAGATTTTATGAAAAATAAGCAATAAACAATTGTTTGCAATTTATTTAATCTGACATAAATAGACACACAAACACTTTCACACACACACACACACACACACACACACACATATATATATATATATTTAATTATATATGCGTTTGTGTGTGTGTGTTTAAATGTAGTAATGGAAATATTCTGATAGAAATTTAGTTTTTATATAGACTACATTTAAACATAAACGTGCTCATTATTAAAGATAGGGAATATTAAAATATAAAACCTCACATTATTAAGCAATTAATATTAAATAATGAGTAGAAAAAAGGGTAATAAAAACGATATGCAATAGCTACAAATAATTACATTCGGATCCACATTCATTTCTACTTATAATTTCAAACAGAGCGGTTACCAACTACCCAATAATCGTTTAGGATAATACAATAGACATCGCTACCCATAATGCACCATTAACCAGCATCCATAAGCAGCCGGGACAAAACACACGTGTATAATGATTGCGTTCAAGCATGAAAGTGACTGTTGTCGCTAGATATTGACCGTCATGTCAAGTGTTTGGGTTTGTCCTTTTGTGTAAAGTTTCGGGTTTTGCTATTAGCAAAGTTTACTAGGGGAGGTTCTAAAAAATATACACTGAATGTGTATTTGAAAATTCTTATTTTGAAGGAAAACGCGTGATCAGTTCGCGTGTGCGTTTCTATGTGACGTGGTATTAAAGAATTTAAATAAACGTCTCTGCTGAATAACTTTGTACATATATTAAAATTTGAAAAATACAATTTGCGAATTTTAAAATACAAATATACCTATTAAATATATTTATTCATAAATTAAAAAGTTACCACTTCTGCGATTTATGCATAACTCTTCAGCAATGAATTGTGTTCTTTCGGTGACTGGCATGTGTATACACTGCTTATATATAACGGGCTAAAATGTCCCTTCTCTGATTCCATGCGCCTATGTCTTATGGGTTAGTGACTCCGACTGACACCATATCGGTCGAGTTTCGATCCCGGCGAGAAAGAAGCAAGAGAATGTTTAGCCACACTGGTGTGCTGTGATACAGCGAAACAGGTTTGTATGTTTATGACATAGATATTACTAACAGTTATGAAATGGTATTAACCGACATATTGATTTTAGATTAAATTGTTTGAACATTTTGTTTACATTAAGATACGAAACAGATGTTATAATAAATCAGGAACTTATGTATCCACGGCTTAATTCGACTTCCTTAAGCCTTGGGATATTCCAGGGTCGTGCAGTAAGACACGTCGGATCTATTGGCGGCTTCTCCCGTGCACGTGGGAGTCACGAGTTCCAATTCTTGCCGGAAGATTGATCGTTTCCTAAACAAGGTCTCTTGTATATTCCTTAATTATAGCTAAAACGTATATCCACACAAATATGATTACCCATTAACAATTAATGTTCAAAAAATAAATTTAACACACACACACACACACACATATATATATATATATATATATATATATATATATATATATATATATATATATATATATCATGGTAAAATATATAGATAATAATGGTTAAAAGTACAGCCGAAAGCGCTCAAAATCAGAAAAGCTTTGCACAATTCTTGTATAATTTGAGTTCCGAAAAGAAAAAAATTATATGAACACCCGAAAGATTATATAAAAAAACTTAATGATAATACCTTGTCCGACATTTTTAATGAAACCTGTATAAAAGAGAGATTGTTGCTCAAATACACAATATATATATATATATATATATATATATATATATTAAATCCAAAAAGGTGATCAGATAGGTAAAACCCAAAGACCAAATCCTAATTATTATTACTTTCATTAATATTAAAATTGATCAAGTTGGAGTGCTCGATGCAAATATTACATTCTATTCACAAAGTCTTTTGTTTCCACTACCACTTCTATCCCTTTGACATGGCTAAATTTTAACTTTTCAACTCTTCACTCATTTATGGAGGGGGAGTATTTTTTTCTAATACGAGACAATGGTATCTGTCTGTTTTGCCCTTCTTACTTCCTTACATTCAAAAATTGTTAATCTCACCCCATTTTATTTTCCTGTGTATGGAGTTTTTTTTTTTAGTCTTCTACCGGTATAAAACCTTTTAATACAATTGAATTTGAGTAAATAAAATTTTAGTTTCGCCGTTGCTAAAGAAGCGAGGATTTTCTCGTAGAAATGGCTATCCAACGGATTTAAATATCGAAAATTTTGTTTTATTTTATATATATACATATGTGTGTGTGTCTGGGTATCCGTTAAATATCGAAAATCGATAATCAAAAAAATTGAGTTATAGAAGGAGTGGTCCGATTTTAATCAAATTTGATACACTCATAGACAAAGACATAAGAAATGATATTAAGAAGTTTCAAGGTTGCAGTTCTTACAATAGTACAGAAAATCGATAATATATATATATATATATAAAAGGCAAGATGTTTGTGTGTATGTCTGTTTATCTGTCTGTATGTCATTTATACAAATCCACAATTCTCACCAAACTTCACACGAATATTCTTTAGGCTGAGTCTGAACTCCAGGTCCATGGATGAGTTTTAAAGCTTTCATTACACCCGAGCAACGCCGGGCTACACTGCTAGTCTTTCTTCTTTATATACTTGTTTTGCTATTTACAGTAGAGTTCACCCAGTTGTAAGCTTGGGGACCACTTGAGGTAGAGGCTTACACGGTAAGAGGCAGAGATTTTGCGAATAGTTACGGAAAATAACGGTTAATCCTATCCTCGAACAGGCTAAGATTTTAGTTAATGGAGAAACGTCATCTCTTGATTAAATTCTCCAAGGCAGTCAGTTACTTAAGCGCCATAAGTGATACACGCTTTGGGCAATCATGTCTTGAAAGACAGAATGGGTAGAAGATTATCCCGCAGTAGGTTCTGTTGCTTCCTGTGATAGAATGGTTGCCAGCCCTGGCTAAAAGTCCGCGTGAAAATGATGCTTCTAAAGTAGAACTTACTTCTCAGCACAAGAATAACGGAAAGAAATGATGCTGGTTTTCTACAATGTGAGTGGAATGGTGGATCCTCGTCGGTAAGTTTAGGTCTGGCAGAACCAGGGAATGACGTTCGTTCCATCACTTTCAAGAAAAGTAGCGACAGAACAGCGAAAAACTTGCTACATACCATCTGTGAGTGAGGGTTAGAAGGCGTAAAATAATTTGTCACGCACAAGGTCACGGAGGCGTGTTTCGACTCTGTGTGGTCTGGAAAGCGTGGACTGGGTAGAAGTAACGACATTTTATGCCTGATTATGCCTTATTCTAAAGCATGCTTGTATTTGCATAGTAGAAAGTAAATGGACAATATATATATATATATATATATATATATATATAAAATAAATTTTCAATATTCAAAATTGTGGAATGAACATTTGAACTTGAAATCCCTCAGAGCGATTTCACATATCCTCAGCAACGGTACATATTTCAAAATGGAAATAAAATAAGAATAAAAAAGACAATGAAAAAGAGAATAAAAAGAAAAATAATAAAGAGAAATAAAAAATAAATAAAAAATTAATATTAATTAGGATCATGTTTTTGGGATTTACCTTCCTACTTTTCCGTTTGGATTAAAGTATTTTAATAATATATATATATATATATATATATATATATATATATACAAACTCTAAATTCAGATAAAAATAAAATGGAAATAACAATTTTCAACATGTTATTTGAAGATGCATTCTCAGCTCCCCATTTAAACAAATATTGAGGAAAAATTTTAAGCCCAGAGGTAAAGGAAAGGATTGCGGGATATTGGTTTTTATAGGGTTAAGCTAGCGGAATTTTAGTCGTAGTTCTTCTTTGGTAGTGGGAGGTATGACCCTTGATTTAATAGTAGTAGTAGGTAGTAGGGACGTAAAATGCTTAGCCAAATTTTTAAAAAACCTTATTGTGACTAATTGAAAGAATATGATAATTATTGCAATTTATACTTACTGTGTAATCAATTCTATTTTTTACTCAGATGACCTCATTTGCAGTGTTGTACTTCAATATGTAACTATTCCACGGTAGTATGACAAAAATTTAATTAGCCTTGAAAAATATTGATTATTCCAATGTTTATCACGAATCAATTGTCGCGACTGTCGATTAGTTGTCCTCCGGTCATTGTTTGCAATGGACGCTACTTTAAGGAAGAGAATGAAAATTGTAACGCTGCACGAACACACTGGTAATCTTTACAGATACTGTTGATGTCAGCCTTTCAACTGTCAGTCATGTAATCAAGACGAAGGAACAAAATAGATCCATCAGTCCAAAACGTCAAGGAAAATATGGTCGGAAAAGTAAAACAACGCCAAAAGCCCACCTGTACGTGATCAGCGAAAGTGTGAAAGATTCTTGTAAGATATTATTCATTTTGTTTCAATTAATTAATTTTCAGAAGTCTCTCTCTCTCTCTCTCTCTCTCTATATATATATATATATATATATATATATATATATACATATATATATAGATTGATTCATTGATTCATTGATACTTAGTTTTTGGTCATAACAGGGATAGACCAGTGAACATTTGTATATTAAAGTGTTCAATACAATTATATTGTAGAACTTTTGAATATTTTCCATTTTTAAAAAAGTTATTTCGCTATGTCGGTTTCTACCAAGAGTGGTGTCTTCAGGCGTATTTTAATAACTGATTTTACCGTTTACCGTCGTTATTTTTAAGGCCGCACTTGTAACGGTGTTTTATTTGAACGCACACGTGGCAGGGAATTTATGAACGCGCAATTTTTAAATTAAAAAGAATTATGACGTTTTTATCCATGTTTTTATGAACTTAAGAAGTATTGTTTTCTTGGCTGTTTTTACAATGCGTCACGTTATGTCTGGGTCTTTTCCATATTTTGATTTTAATTTCCACACGTGTCTAGCCAGCTTTCTACAGATTTTTTTATTTTTCTATTTTTAAATTAGACCTGTGATTAAACCACCTGGTCTACATATATATATATATATATATGGCCGGGTTGTGTATGGTTGTAACACGGCTTTTATATATATATTTTTTTTAATCATATCACCCCGAGTAAGGCGGCACGCCACTGATGTGCAGGGGGCTACGCAAGAGTGAAAAGATTTGGAAAAGAGAAAGGCGGAAACGACATCCTAAACAGGGAACAAGGGATGAGCTTCTACACCTGTTCAATAGACGTGGGTGGAGTGTGAACCGGGCGATAGTTTAGTGTATCTACTCTAATTGAAAAAAAGAAAAAAGAAAAAGAAAAAATAACAAAAAGAAAAGTGAAAAAATTGGAAAAGAGAAAGCCGGAAACCACATCTTAAACAGTGAACAAGGGATGAGCCTCTACACCTGTACAAAAGACGTGGGTGGAGTGTGAACCGGGCGATATATATTGTGCTTTCTTCCATTTTATATTTTTGTATTTTGTCCTTTGCATGTGTCATACTTCATAGCGACGTTTATCCAACCAAATGGCTGTAAGAAGGAAAAAAGAATGAAAAACCACGTTACTGCCCAGTTCTCATACAAATCATTGTTTCTTTTCATAATAAATATTTGAAGAAAACGTCCACACGACAGAAGATTTAACTTCCGCGTCTCCCACCCTTTCATGTAAATATTTCTGTTTCTTTTTTTTTTTTTGTTTCTTTTCCATTCACCTGCTACTTGCTACCCATCCCTGCATTTACAGAAGAGTGGACACACGTCTGCTGAGAAAACTAGTGACTTACGTATTTATGCTTGACTGCCATTTAATTTAGATTACTTGTGCTTCTTTTGTTGTATGCAAAAAACAAGAAAAGAAAGATTTTGACTGTTTCTTGTTTCTTTAAGTTTATTTTAAGCAGAGAAATCGTGTTTTTTAAGTTCATGAGAGTTTCTTTATTCAACACCCTTATATTTTTTTAATACATACATATATATATATATATATGTGTGTGTGTGTGTATGTGTATATATATATATATATATATATATATATATGTGTGTGTGTGTGTATATATATATATATATATATATATATATATATATATATACAAAGTGTCCATAAAGTCTGTGTGCACTTTACAAAATTTATAATTTATTTGTATTTGTGATAAAAATAATCTGTAAATAATGTAATAAAGTTTGGTCTGCCTAGTTTTAAGTATTGTTATTTAATAATTTTTTACCACAAAATTTCCAACAATTTTCAGATAAGTAAACAAATGGATCGGAAGGGGTGGACCACTTTATTGGCCTTCTCGTTCACCAGATTTGACTCTATTAGATTTTTAATGCAAACATGTGAAAGCAATTGTGTATGCAACCAAACCTAGATCATGAGAAGATTTGAAAGCTAAAATATCTAATGTGATTTCAGGTATTACTGTAAATCAGTTGGCAAATGTTTTCAGTGAACTGCACAATCCTATTACCCTTTGTATTTCTAATGATGGAGGACATATGGAAAATTAAACAAAATTTCAATAAAACCTTAGGAAATATAGATTTACTTCTTTCTAATCTTTTTTACAAATTATTTCTATCGCAAATACAAATAAAGTTATAAATCTTTTTTGTGCACCTGAACTTTATGGACAACCCTGCATATATATTTACAGTAAGGTTTGCTCTTTGCTAGTCCCGGAGGTCACTCGGGGTAATTTTTTTTTTTTTTTAATCATTTCACCCCGAGCAAGGCGGAAACGCCACTGATGTGCAGGGGGTTACATAAATGTATAAAGATTAATTAGAAAAGAGTGAGGAGTACAAGCTAGTTAGAAAGGAACAATAGAAAGCTGAGAAAGCAGGTGCGATGACAGATACATAGGTGGAGAGAAAGGTAAGGTTATACAGGGGAGGGGAGAGAGCTAGAGGCCAGGGGTGGTTAGTAGATGAGTATTAACTTTACATTTAAATTTCTGGAGGTTGTAGCCGTCACAGGAGTGAAGGCATTTATGAAGGTAGAGAGAAAGGAAAAGAACAAGATTCACGGGGTGATGTAGAAAGAACTGGAGTCAAGTGGATAATGGATGTGGATATTGCATTTCAATTCCTGGGGGCTGTACCGTCAAGAAAGCAAATATATAGAAAGGAGTTCCACAGGCGTGAAGTGCGTGAAAAGAAGCTGATGGAGTAGAACTGTCGGCTGCATTTGGTTGATTTAACTGTAAATGGGTGGGACCTTGTTGCCAGTCTGGTTGCACGAATACATTCTTGGGGCAGGGGCACCAGTGACTTAAGTTCGTCGGAGCAGAAGCTATTGACACTTATCGCTCGTAATAATTTTGTATTTTAGTTATTTATCCTGAACTTAAATCCGCATCCATTTACTCGGGCTCTTTTGGTAGGTTTTCTGTTGTTTTCATTTTGTTCTACTCGAATGTAATCTGCCTTATGAATATCAAATTTTATAAGCCCTCTTTCCACCATATTATCTGCTCCAGAAATTGTAATTTTCTTCTTTTTTGTTTTTTTAATCGTATCACCCCGAGCAAGGCGGTAACGCCACTGATGTGCAGGGGGCTACATAAGAGTAAAAAAGTTTAATTAGAAGAAAGTAAAGAGAAAGACAAGCCAGAAAATTAGAAAGGAGCAAGAGAAGGGTGGGAATACAGGTGTGATGACAGTTGCAAAGGTGGAGAGAAAGGAAAGGATATACCGAGTGGTGAAGAAAGAACTAGAGTCAAGTGGTTAAGAGATGAGTATTGACATTGCATTTAAATTCCTGGAGGTTGTAGCCGCCAGGAAAGTAAGAATATGGAAAAGAATCTGCAGGAGTAGAATTATTGTCTGCATTTGGTTAATCTAACTGTGAATGGGTGGGACCGAGTTGCCAATCTGGTTGCACGAGTAAACACCTGTTGCAGAGGCACCAGTGACTTAAGTTCGTTGGAGCAGACGCCATGAAAGTATTTATAGAACAGACAAAGGGACGCCACATACCGTCGGTGGGGAAGTGGTTGGAGTCGAGCCGCCAAGTCTGTATCTATCACATAACTGATTCTCATTTGGTGCCTGTCAAGAACACTGAGATGAACAGCAAGGGCGCCTTGCCATATATGGCAGCAGTACTCCATGCATGGACAAATGGCTGGTTTATATATATGGAGGATGGATTCGGGCGGGAAAAACATCCTGCCCGACACAGTTACTCAACCTTTCTAGCAGTGGATTTAGCTATTGGCTCAAGGGAGGCCACATCTCGTCGGTGGGGAAGTGGCTGTAGTCCAGATGTTAAGCATATGTGCGCTTTTTGTTTTCATTTTCAGTAAAAAAAATCATCATTCCCCACATTTTCGGTCCATGTTAATCTCCGCGTTCTTATGTAGAATCACATTTCTGCTGATGCAAGTTCCTTCTTCATCTTCGAGAAATTGTCTAGCATTCATTTCCATGTAAGAGCACGGTTTTGGTTCTAGATAATACAATCACGTTTAACAGGTTTTGTCTTGCTGTCTTATAACATAAGCTCAGTCACTACTATTTCACCTCATGTATATTTTGCCTTATCCAATCGTTCTTGGTGAAGATTTTGTTGAAAAAGTTTGCTTCCAGACAGCCTTTGAGATTTCACTCGTCCGAACGGCTCAGTAGATTAAAAATTTAACTGGGCCATTAAAGTTTATTGCTTTAATCGCCCGCAGTCGATTAAAAATCTCGCAATGAAACGTGTCCCTTCAAATATAGAAAAAGGAAATCTGATTTCTTTTACAACCCAAAAGTGTGTCATTGAAGATTCACAAGTTACTTAGAATGACCTACACTGATATTATTGAACTCTTTGGTCTTATGCATGACTGGACAGTGTAAACATTCGTTTAATTAACGCCCCCAGAATGGAGCCAAAATGTCTCTGTCGCCCAGATTAAAGACGCTCAGAGATTTTTAGAAACTTATTTAGAAAAATATTATCCTTGACTCAACAGGAATTTCCTCCCCGCTAGCGAAAGGTAAAACCGAACATTTGAAAGAAAGAAACAAAAATACGCATACTTCTTTCAACCACGCACTGAAAAACAAATTATACAAGTAAGTAAATTTTTTATAGAAAATCGTTGAGAAAATCAGATTTGTTATTTTTTATCATCTATGATGGAAGTCGTAGTCAAAATGAAGAAAGCAACTACGAATTTAGGTACCTCCACTCAATTGCCAAAAAAAACAGCGATGTTAATACGGCTCAAACATAATAAAAACAAAGTTTTTTCATCAAAATGTTTATGCTATTATTAAGAGGAAATATCAAATTTTCTTGTTGATATTTAAATAAAAAATATTTAAATCCCTTCTAACACGTTCGAAATTTTAATTATTTTGTTTTCTGTCAGCGATTCACGCTGTGTTTACGTAAGGCGACTATTAAAAAAATGGAGTCTGTCGAGTAAAATGATTTCGGGGTGAGTAAATTTTTCCTTGCTCTCGATCGCCGTTTGAGTGATTTCTTTTTGAAATCTCAAAAGCTGCTTCCATATATTTTCATACTAACGCGTGTTCCTCCAGCATTTCACTTTTTAATACAAAACTAGTAGACAATTTCAGGTTTCTAAAATAAAAACAAAATTTTCAAAACAAAATTTTCAGCATAATCTGACTAAATCAACCTTCTCACTATAACCAAACATTAGAAAAATACCTTAAAACCCCACTTTTTGGTATAAAATAGCCCACAGAGGTAGATATATCATTAAACAAAACTCCAAATCAAACTTTTATAGATATATATATCCATAAAAAACAGACCTTTATAGAAAAATATACACTTTTGAAGGAAGAAATCCCAGTAAAACATTTATGAATATAAAACTAAAAGACATTTTCAGTTTTCTTAAATAAAAAAGAATAAAAACAAAAAATCTTTAAAATCTGACTACATCAACCTTCTCACTATAACCAAATATATAAAAATACCATAAAACCCCACGTTTCTGGCATGAAAGAAGCCACAGAGGTGTTGATATGCCATTAAACAAAACTCAAACTCAAACTTCTTAATAGCAATTCCGAGAGATCTAAGTAAAACTGGTACCTGTTCTAGAAAAGCGCCTCCAATCCTTAACTGGGGCAAGAAATATCATTTAAATTTTAACACCTCTAAAATAAACTGTTTCGCTTGATCACAACCGAGAACCTCTTCTGCCTGTCAACGACATGACTGAGGCTAACCTCTAGAGATCAACACACTAAACTTTCTCGGCCTCACTTTTTCTAGCGAGGTAAAGAGGAGCGACTATCGGTCTCACATTTTCTAGCGAGTTGAAGAGGAGCGACTATCGGTCTCACATTTTCTAGCAAGGTGAAGAGGAGCGACTATCGGTCTCACATTTTCTAGCGAGGTGAAGAGGAGCGACTATCGGTCTCACATTTTCTAGCGAGGTGAAGAGGAGCGACTATCGGTCTCACATTTTCTAGCGAGGTAAAGAGGAGCGACTATCGGTCTCACATTTTCTAGCGAGGTAAAGAAGAGCGACTATCGGTCTCACATTTTCTAGCGAGGTGAAGAGAAGTGACTATCGGTCTCACATTTTCTAGCGAGTTGAAGAGGAGCGACTATCGGTCTCACATTTTCGAGCGAGGTGAAGAGCGACTATCGGTCTCACATTTTCTAGCAAGGTGAAGAGGAGCGACTATCGGTCTCACATTTTCTAGCGAGGTGAAGAGGAGCGACTATCGGTCTCACATTTTCTAGCGAGGTGAAGAGGAGCGACTATCGGTCTCACATTTTCTAGCGAGGTGAAGAGGAGCGACTATCGGTCTCACATTTTCGAGCGAGGTGAAGAGCGACTATCGGTCTCACATTTTCTAGCAAGGTGAAGAGGAGCGACTATCGGTCTCACATTTTCTAGCGAGGTGAATAGGAGCGACTATCGGTCTCACATTTTCTAGCAAGGTGAAGAGGAGCGACTATCGGTCTCACATTTTCTAGCGAGGTGAAGAGGAGCGACTATCGGTCTCACATTTTCGAGCGAGATGAAGAGCGACTATCGGTCTCACATTTTCTAGCGAGGTGAAGAGGAGCGACTATCGGTCTCACATTTTCTAGCGAGGTGAAGAGCTACTATCGGTCTCACATTTTATAGCGAGGTGAAGAGGAGCGACTATCGGTCTCACATTTTCTAGCAAGGTGAAGAGGAGCGACTATCGGTCTCACATTTTATAGCGAGGTAAAGAGGAGCGACTATCGGTCTCACATTTTCTAGCGAGGTGAAGAGGAGCGACTATCGGTCTCACATTTTCTAGCGAGGTGAAGAGGAGCGACTATCGGTCTCACATTTTATCGCGAGGTAAAGAGGAGCGACTATCGGTCTCACATTTTCTAGCGAGGTGAAGAGGAGCGACTATCGGTCTCACATTTTCTAGCGAGGTGAAGAGCTACTATCGGTCTCACATTTTATAGCGAGGTAAAGAGGAGCGACTATCGGTCTCACATTTTCTAGCAAGGTGAAGAGGAGCGACTATCGGTCTCACATTTTCTAGCGAGGTGAAGAGGAGCGACTATCGGTCTCACATTTTCTAGCGAGGTGAAGAGGAGCGACTATCGGCCTCACATTTTCTAGCGAGGTGAAGAGGAGCGACTATCGGTCTCGCATTTTCGAGCGAGATGAAGAGGAGCGACTATCAGTCTCACATTTTCTAGCGAGGTGAAGAGGAGCGACTATATCAAATAAACTGCTTTGTCTAATATAAGGAAAGTTGATTCATTATGTAGTGCTAGAAAAACTTTCTCGTCAGAATCTTTAGCATCAATATGGTAATACCATAGTACCTACGTGTGTCACGGTCTACAAAGAGCTATAAACGCACACACATACAAGAAATATTAAACAGAGAAATACTGGACGACTTACAAACACGCATGGGAAATGAAAGCAAACATCGAACATGAAATATAAACCGAAAACAGAATTACAGTAAAATACATATCTAAATTTATTTATAAATTGAACTTTGTCTGTGTGTGTGTGTGTGTGTGTGTGTCCGTTACCTATAGACTCCGAAACGGCTAAACCGATTTTCTTGAAAATTTACACAGTTGTACTATAAGCGTCTGCGAGTGTTCTTAGCTAGGTTTTGTGTCGAGGTACCCCCGATAAATATCGAAAATCGATAATCGAAAAAATCGGGTTATAGAAGGAGTGGTCCGACTTTAATCAAATTTGATGCACTCATAGACAAAGACATAAGAAACGATATTCAGAAGTTTCAAGGTTGCAGTTCTTAACCCATAGGTAATGGACACCCACACATACAGACACACACACACATACACACACACAGACAAAGTTCCATTTATAAATAAGTTTAGATTTTAGATAATTTGTCATGGGCTTATTCAATTATTAACTGAAGTATTAGGATTCATCAGAATATTAAATTAAGAAAACCATGAAATTTCCACAGGTTAAAACTAGTATTTATAAATCTACTGTTTTCTGTGTACTGTAAACTGTGGCTCTAATGTAGCCTTGGGTTCTTGATATGCAACTCAATATTCTTGCCAAAATCTAAAGAAAGGTCTGTAATAGAACTGCTTCTGAACAGGCATCTTGACTTCAGTCACTTTGTCACAGACGTGGCCTGGCTTCCCTCTGTTCTTTTCCAAAAATATTTGCATACTAGCAGTTCTTATGAGATTTTTTTTCATGGTTTCCCGACTTCATGAGTTTAAATCTGCTACTAAATTGGCAATTAGGCCCCACTGTTTTACTGTTTACCTCACTAGGTGCAGTTTCTATTTCTACTTTATCGGTTATTTTTTTTGTTTTGTTTTTTCTCTCAGTTCCTACCCGTGGAACTCTCTCTCTCTCTCTTTCTCTCTCTCTCTCTCTCTCTCTCTTCCGATTCCTTGCCTCACTACAATCTTTAAAAATATAAATTCCACATCGATCGAAAGCTTTTGTTTTTTTGAAATCTGTTTCTTTTAGGTCCTTCCCTCAATCTCCCTATTTTTAGCCTCATTCACAGTTACTTCCTGTCTTCATCTGCGTCTTAGTGACATTATTGCCTTCATAAAGTGTAAAAAGATTTTTAAAAATAACTTATTACATAATAGTTCAATACACTATTTCTTCTGTTTTTAACGATTTTATGCTTTTTTCATAATATTTTAATTATCTTCTGGAATGCATCTTTGGCTATCCCAATGCACCTTCTGATTTCAGTGTCACAATTTCTGTCTTTTGTTAAAACACTTCCCAGATTTAATTGTTCAATACTCTTCTTTTATTTGTTTCTAACAAAGTTTTTCTTTTCTCCTAATACTCTGCTTAGCTTTTGGATGCATCTTTGGCTATCCCAATGCACCTTCAGTTTTCAGTGTCACACTTTCTGTCCTTTGTTAAAATACTTCCCAGATTTAATTGTTCAATACACTTTTCTTTTATTTGTTTCTAACAATGTTTTTCTTTTCTCCTAATACTCTGCTTAGCTTTTGGATGCATCTTTGGCTATCCCAATGCACCTTCGGATTTCAGTGTCACACTTTCTGTCCTTTGTTAAAATACTTCCCAGATTTAATTGTTCAATACACTTTTCTTTTATTTGTTTCTAATAAAGTTTTTCTTTTCTCCTAACACTCTGCTTAGCTTTTGGATGCATCTTTGGCTATCCCAATGCACCTTTTCAATGTTGCACTTTTCGTCCTTTGTTAAAACGCTTCTAAATTATCTAAATTCTTGTTCAATGTTTAATTTTAGAATCACCAAATTGTAACTTCCATGTCGAGCACTTTCATTTGCTAGCAGTTCCTTTGTTCGCAGTTGATCATTTTTCTGGTTTCCATTATTCCTTCAGTCAGTTAAGTACCATACGTGATACACGCCTTGGTCAATCATGTCATGAAAGAGACATGACTGACTAGGTAGAAGATTATCCCGCAGTAGGTTGCCATTGCTTTCTGCGGGAGACTGGTTGTCAGCCAAGGCTATAGAACCCAATCTGTTTTATTATTTAACCAATAACTGGAGGGAAGAGGCGGTTTAATACCTTTCCCAAGGGTATTTGTGCATAAGTGAATGCAATAAATTCAACTGGAATTCGAACTCGGCTCTTCGATTTCTTATTCTGAGCCGATATCCTCTGCAACACAACGCACATATTTTGAATGAAAATATGCTGAAGATATTATGGTTTTATACATGCAAACATACTAGCTTATGTATTTATATATGCTTTAAGTATAAATCTTTAAATTATTCATTTTATGTAGAAATAAGCATTTATTAGAAGCATTACATTACAGACGGCAAACATTGATAAAATATTTAACAGAGAATGTCTATTTTTGTTTATCTATTCCGTACAACATTGTGTTCTTGAATAGATCTCTAGAGTCAGAAATATATTTAGAAATACCATGCTCGCCTTCCTGACTCATTGGTGCCTCCTCCGTACCTCGGTACTAATAAACCGTCCGCCAGTATTTAAAGAGCAAATTCCAAGCAATATTTCCACTCATGGTGTGCGTTAAATGAATTGTCGTCTAAATGACGTAAAAAAAAAAATAACACTGACATCTCATTTTTAACAGATATTATAGAGTGAAATGGATGAAGTATCGTCTTAATGACGCCAAAATAATATGTGTCTATATTTCTCAGATGAGTTATTGTAATTATTAAAATTGTTCGGACGGTTGTCCTCATCGCTGTTGCCATGTATCACAGCTCATCAATGTGACTAGACATCTACTTGTTTCCAGCCGGGATTGAAACTCGACCGAGTTAGTGTCAGTTAGGATTGAGAGATATAAAACTAAAGGGTATTGTCTGGAATCGGTTAAGCAATTTAAAAATTCCGATTTTTTTGTTAAGTTCATTTCACGCTAAAAATCCTAAAAAGCGCGTCGAAAGCATCGGTCATTCAGTAATTTAGGTGCCATACGTGACACACACTTCGGCGATCATGTCTCTTTCGAGATATGACTAACTGGGTCGATAATTTTCCTGCAGTGGGTTGTCATTACTGATGACCATGTCGGACTATTTTTTGGTACATGTATATACTGTGCAGATCTCCATCGGTCAACCCATTTTATAGTTCCCTAATAGAAGGCTTAACCAATCACGAAGCTCAAAATATTCAATGCGACGTGTATAAAAGACGGTCATATTTTTCCGATTATTCGAGATCAAATCCGATTCAAGATAATGTCTGATTCGGGAGTGTTAATCTTTGACGGTGTTTCATTGAACATATTACGTGCTGCTAGGATACTCTATATCCATCAATTATATCGGACATTATCAACAGACCATGCATTCGGTTTTCTTGCAGTTTATTTGTAGTCTTTTCTGGTCACTCTATTCAGCTACCTTCTGTAGGAGGTCTTGTAGTTTCCTTTCCGTGTCTGCCCCGTATCATCTGCGTACCTTATATTGTTCAAATTGTGGCCCCCGATGTCACAGACTATTTTTTTAATCATATCACTCCGAGCAAGGCGGTAACGCCACTGAAGTGCAAGGGGCTACATAAGAGTAAAAAAAGATTAATTAGAAGAAAGTAAAGAGCCAGTTAGAAAGGAGCAAGAGAAGGATGGGACTACAGGTGTAATGACAGTTGCAAAGGTGGAGAGAAAGGAAAGGATATACGGAATGGTGAAGAAAGAACTAGAGTCAAGCGGTTAAGAGATGAGTATTGACATTGCATTTAAATTCCTGGAGGTTGTAGCCGTCAGGAAAGCAAGAATAGGGAAGCGAGTTCTACAGGCGGCAAGTGCGGGAAAAGAAGCTGCAGGAGTAGAATTGTCGCCTGCATTTGGTTGATCTAACTGTGAATGGGTGATACCCAGTTGCCAGTTTGGTTGCACGAGTAAACACCTGTTGCGGAGGCACCAGTGACTCAAGCTCGTTGGAGTAGAAGCCATGAAAGTATTCATAGAACAGACAGAGGGAAGCCACAGCCCGGCGATGGGAAGGTGGTTGTAGTCGAGCCGTCAAGTCGGTACCTTAAGACATATGTCATAAAAGCATTATATAGAGTGTACCTGGTTGTTCCCACCTCACCCCTGATCGATGACAACCTTCGAAATATTTATAATGTACGTATATAAACATTTATGGACATTTTAATTTTCAGCGTTGTAGTTCATTTGACATCGTCTTTGAACCGGAATTCTGAAAAGGGAGTTCGAATCCCACCTGAATTTGTTACATTAACTTATGCGAAAATACTCTATTAAAAAAATGGGTTCATGCCTTTATAAAGGGTCATAATGCTGAATAGAATTTAAACTACGGTTCTACTATCCACGATACTAAGGATTACTTAAGAAGCATCTGCTTAAACCAGTCCTGGGTATGACGACAAAATACATCCGGCAGCTAGACTTCTAATCGGAATATGAGAGGATTTGATTAACGAGGAACCTACTCGTAATTGCTGTTGTTTCCAGATTTACGATGAACCGGGAAGATAATACCTGTTAGGGCCCCAGCTGTGAGAACATAGTGAAACCCAACATAAAACATGATGAAAGAATGAATATATTTTTTATATAAAAATAATAACAATATATTTATATGGAACAAAATATAGCAACAATACCTGTTTAGAGTAAAATTAGTAACAATACAGTTTATGCGACATGATCATCAAAACATTTCATCTGTAGTCGAAGATATAAAATTTCGTTAAAAATATATTTTGCTGAAACCATAAAACTGAGTTCAAATTCTTTATACTTCGGTTTTAAATAATTCGTAAAGGTTGAAATGCCACTAAACAAGCAACATGAAAGAACTCTTTCATGACATTAATCCATATAATATCCGACACTTTCTTAAGGATATCAAACTCTATTCCAAAATATAGTTTCTGCAAAACTATAACATAAAACATATATAACTGTCTCTAGTAATTTTGTTCATACGATTATGTATATGAACAAAAGCTGAGTATCATGTGCCATCTATTGAATTGCGAAAGCATAATAAAATTTCTATTACTTCCAAACTCCCAAGAAAATTAAATTTCTGCATTAAATGACCAGTAAAGAGTTGATATGTTCTTAAAAAAAATGAATAAATCAATAAATCCTCTGTTTAATATTTGAGTAAATATGGCGTAAGGTTTTTATTAGTTGAGCAATATTTTATGGTGACGCATAATGTATAATTATTCAATGTGCAATAGAATGTTATATTTGTATTTTCATATCCAAGAATTATTTAATATGAAGAATAAAATAAATTATGTAAAAATATTTTAACAATTGCACAATTTACTAGAGTATGGTTGTCTTTAAACAACGATAACGACGGCGGAAGTGTGTAAGATTGGCTTCCGGCGATTAAATTTTATTTAAATCGCATACAGAAGATTCAAAATCATTTCCTGAGAAAGAATTTGAAAAAGAAGAATATATTTCGCATTTTCTTTTCACAGGAATAAAATAAACTTATGCATATCGTAATTTACATTTCTCTCTCTCTCACTCTCTCTCTCTCTTTAACTTTCTCTCTCTCACTCTCTCACATATACACACACTTTTTCAGTTTCTATCCCTTACTTTTGCTCACTTTTTCTATCTCTCTCTCTCTTACTCAGTCAGTTAAGTGCCATACGTGGTAAACGCTTGGGCGATCATGTCTCGAAAGATACATGACTGACTAGGCAGAAGATTATCCCGCAGTAGGTTTCCCTTGCTTTTTACGGTAGATCGGTTGCCAGCCAAGGCTATAGAACCCAATCTGTCCTGTTATTTAATCCATAACTGGAAGGAAGAGACGGATTAATAGCTTTCCCAAGGGTATTTGCGCGTAAGTGAATGCATGGAATCCAACTGGAATTCGAACTTGGTTCCACGATTTCTCCTTCCGAGCCGATATCCACTGTACCACAACGCATACTCTTACTACACATTTTTAAACATACCTCTCTCTCCCACACACGCGCACTCATTCTTTCTTATTCCATCCCTTTCTTTTTCTTTCTCACCCTTTCTTTCTCTCACACACACACGCACGCACGCACACACACGCACGCACACACACAAGCAAGACAGGAATGTCACTCCTTTGCAGGGTTAACAGCGAGAGAAAATGAGATAAAAAAGAGGGTCTGTAATATAACAATCTGGCCCCACCCGAGGAAGGCTGATGCAAGCGAGGGTGTTTCCGGTCGTTGAAAGGAACGGATGTCGTTTGACCTTATTTCCGGCAGCAGCGGAAATAACTACAGAGGCAAACAGAACAGGTGTCACTGAGAATTACGTGGGCGTGCGTGGGCGAGGCAAAACCGGAAGAAAAAGTCCCGGTTCTGGAAGATTATAAAAAGACCTCGTCACACGGATTCGCCAGTAGTAGTAGAGGAGCAACAGAGATCGGCCGGTGAAGAGAGAGACACAACAGATAAGACTACACTCCCGTCAACCCATTAGAAGCGCGCTCTCTCAATTCTCTGTTCCCTATGCTACACGGTTCATCGTCATTAATAAAAATATAACTTTATATTTTTATATATATGCGTGTTTGTTGTTTGTCGATATATAACAGGTCTAGGTAGACTGAGTTAACGATAAAGGATTAATGGGATTCATGAAGATAGAAAATGACGACTGACTTTGCATTTAAATTTTTGGAGATGATAGTTATGAGAGAAGCAATAATCAGAGGCGCGTTCCACTATCGGTAAATGCGAGGAAAGAAAATGTCGGAGTAGAAGTGGCGGTTAAATTTAACTATTTCAGCAGTGGAAGGCGCCTAAAGACCAGTCTAGTAGCGCACTTAAATGCATGGGTTCGGGGCACCAAGGAAAGACGGAGGGATGTCATATCTCGACGGAGAGAATGAAGTCGAGATGTCAAGCCTAGAGCGATTACATTGCAGATCCTTTAATGAATTTTGTCAAAGAGCCTAGGGATATATAGAAGGAACTCACGAACAGATATGGCAACATTAGGCAATACACAGACGAATGGTAAATTCATAAATATGCAAGATGGACTTTGACGAGAAAAAAATCCCGCCCTGAGACAGTGACTTGACATTCCTAGCATTAGATGCAGCTGTTGATTCTATGAGTCGTTCCACTTTACGTCACTTAAGAGTCAGTCAGTCATTCAGTTAAGTGCCATACGTGATACACACTTTGGCAGATCTTCTCCGATTGATAATGTCCGCCATAATGTATTTTTTTTAATCATTTCACCCCGAGAAAGGCAGAAATGCCATTGATGTGCAGGGGGCGACATAACTGTAAAAAAATTAGAAAAGAGTGAGGAGTACAAACTAGTTAGAAAGGAGCAATAGAAAGCTGAGAATGCAGGTACGATGACAGATACATAGGTGGAGAGAAAGGGAAGGTTATACGGGAGTGGAGAGAGAGCTAAGGTCCAGTGGTTAGTAGATGAGTATTGACTTTGCATTTAAATTCCTGGAAGTTGTAGGCGCCAGGAAAGCAGGAATATCGGAGCGAGTTCAACAGGCTGGAAGTGCGAGAGAAGAAGCTGCAAGAGTAGAATTGTCTCGTCTGCATTTGGCTAACCTGACTGTGAATGGGTGGGACCCAGTTGCCAGTCTGGTTGCACGAGTAAACACCTGTTGAGGAGGCACCAGCGACTTAAGTTCGTCCGAGCAGAAGCCATAGAGTATCTTTGCAGCACGTAATATGTTCAAACACCGTCAAAGTTAACACTCTCAGACACTGTCTTGAATCGGATTTGATCTCGAATAATCGGAAAAATATGGCCATCTTTTATACATGTCGCATTAAATATTTTGAGCTTCCTGATTGGTTAAGCCTTCTATTGGTGAACTATAAAATGGATTGGCTCATGGGTGTCTCACCAGTATATATGTGTATCAAAAAAAAAAATTCTAACATCTCCAATCCCTCTTTTTTCATTGCATGTCACAAGAACTTCAGCTATCTCTATCTGATGCTCACTAATAGTTTTCTTTTCAATGCCATTCTTTCAAAGACTTAATCATTGCTCACATATGTTTTCTCCTCTTACTCCACGCACCCGCCGTTCCGTCAGCCACCTGATCAGGCCCTTCATATATGTTATCCGCTGCTTTCCTCTGACCTTTTTCCTTCTATCTGGCCTGTCAGTATTAGGTTCTCCAAGTCCTCCTTCCTCATTGTCTGTCCCAGGAAATTCAGCTGTCTTTTGCTGATGCTCAGTATTAATTTCCTATTCGTTTCCATCATTTCCAAAACCTCGAATATTTGCCAAAAATCGATAAGAGGCTAGTAGGGAGATAGTTAATCGACTTCGAAGGTTTCCCAGTTTTCTACTAAAAGGAAGTGACCTCTAAAAGGCTAGAAAGCAGGAAACAGAGATGCTATATTTGTACCTTGGAGAGGACTTGAGTCAGCCCCACAGCAAATTTATTTATGATCTCAGTTGGGATTTCATCACATCCGCTTACCTTATGAGAGTTTAATGATAATGTCCGGGACCTGAGTCTAAACCGGTTTAATCTCCAGAACCGAACTTGCTAGATGCTATACGTTGTTTCGTTCTATCAACAAACAATAACTTTGCTACATTTAAGACAATTTTACCCACATTACGAACAGAGACAATAATCGTCTGTTGTAATCAGAGGTGTCATTCCGGTACCGCTGGAAGAAGTATTTCCTGTGTGTAATACTGGCTGAGGATGAAGATAAGAACGTAAAAGATGAACGAGATTTAATTTGAAATTTCCTTGCTGGGATGAAGTCATTGATTCCAGATTTCCCCCAGGAACTAGAAGAGAAGCGTGCCCTTCAGTGTACCTACGCATGAGGAAATCAACCACACGCGTAAAAGATTTCGTGATTAAGAAATTCAGAGTTTGAATTTCAGCAAAATCAGTGTTTGAATTTCAGCAAAATCAGTGTTTAAGTCACTTTGCATGACGTGCATTAAAGCCCTCGAACACAAATATATTTACAAACGGTCTTCTCTAAATTATCAGAAATACTTTCTAGCACACAGCAGTCATGAGACGAAGGGCAGTGACACAGAAAGAAAACTCAACTGGGTTTTATAGAGAGATACGGCGACACATATAAGAATAGTCGGGAGATTCAAGAGAAAGTTCCTTAGCCAGCGAGGGATGTTCGTGGGCATACACTCCCAGGTCATGCATGTAGACATTAGGGTTTTTCATAAAGAGGTAGTCAGAAATCAAAAAATCAAAGGAGGTTATTGAAAAAATAATATTAGTTTCACAGAGAACTAGGATGTCAGAGGACTATGTCTGAAAAGTAACGCGTCTGTGTGCGCTGAGTGAGCTATAGGCATCGTCCATATTGAGTTCTTGCTACAGAGACAGACAATCATTTTGCAAGACTAGGCAGAAAGTGTTTGCTTCGCTCAGTGCGCAAAGAGAGACGATGGTTGTGGCAAACAAATTGTGGCTGTTTCCACGCGACACGGCACCTACTCGCAACGCCCTGAGTATACGGAAGTCTATGACCGTGAGAAGTATTGCCGTGCTGGAATAAATTCGCTATTCAGCCTCTCTTGATCCGTGTGATTCTTCTTTTTCCTAAGTTCTAGGGGAACATCAGGTGGACACTTTTTCATGGCATGGATGACATCAAGAAGGCTATAATAACAGAGCTGAGGGCACCCTATTCGAGCGGCATGACAGAGAAGCGTGAAAAAGTTTATTTGTCTCAAGGTATATTACATTGAAGAGTAAACCATATAATTTCTTGCTGGGAATTGAAATAAAATTGCTTGTGACCCATAATCCCGTTACTTTTCATGCGAACTTTTGTACGAATTGTAATATTGATTTAGTAGCGTATGAGGCCTACTAACCATCACAACTGATTTGATTTTACTGATCAAGGCTTATCAGTACGATTAAACATCGATTGCTTTTAGCCAGGATTGAAACCCAACCGAGTTCTACCTCTGAGCTATGGGCGCTCGGTAGAAGAAGGCAGACTTTTAGCATGTTATATACTATGTAAACATACGCCAGTAACTGGGAGTGTTCTAATTCATTACTGATATATTTAGTCCACTATGTCGCATAAAACAATTTATATTAGATGTTTATAAATCGACCTTACTCTGAATATTCTTGCTACGATAATCTGTTGATTGTTAATAAACTGCAAAGAAAATTCTGCAATTATATTGACCCTGACATGTCATCTCGGTCTGTCACTTTCTCATCACCGTAAAATAGCTTCCATGTGTCATTGCTTTAAAATGATTTCACTGTAATGATTCTGACGAAACTTTGCACTGTGTTCCCTAGACTTTACAAATTTAAAACCGAATGTGTGGTCATCAGCAAGCGGAGGAGCCCAGATTGCCAAGTACAGGTTTGGGATACTTAAAATCAAGTAAGTTCAAAAATTTAAATACTTGTGAAGTCTTCTAAGGGAAGACGGAAAGTGTGACACTGTGATCCGAAAGCGAATTGGAATGACTAAGGACACCATTTCAGAATCCGAGCAGAGTATTTTAGGGAAAAGAAAATTTCGCTAGAAACAAACAAAATTCTGGATTGCTATTTGATTTCTGTCCTTCAATATGGCCGTGAATGCTGGACAATATCATCAAAGATGAAAGAAAAACCTGAATCAATTAAAATGTGGTTCTACAGAAGGATACTGTGAATATCATGGATCGAGCATATGAGCAATTATGCGGTTTTAGAAAAGATGGAAACGAAATGGAAATGAATACTGAGCATCAGAAAGAGACAGCTGAAGTTCTTAGGACATGTGATTAGGAAGGAATGCTTGGAGAATCTGATATTCACAGGACAGATAAAGGAAAAAAGAGGCAGGGGAAAGCAGCGGACAACATATTTGAAGGAACTGATAGGGTAAATGACAGAGCAAGATTAGTGTGGGGTAACAGGAGAAATCATGGTAAGCGCTACCAGTGATAGGGAAACGTGGAAAGCCATGATCGCCTACGTCCTGAAGGGACATGGCACATAGAAGAAGAAAAGACACCATTAGTTCCAAAGTCACATCTTTTTACAATTGGAATGGCTAGATATAACCGTAAGTTCTATGCTAACGATTTCTTCCCTCGCACTTCTCGTTTCCGAGATATTCTCGTAGTTTCTTGCTTTCCAGTCAACTTTGATATTCAAAAATTTACAACCAACCTTATCTTATGTTTTCTTAATTCTGTTTAATGTATTATTCAGTCTCCTTAATGATGATTTCTTTTTCTTCTAAAAGTTGACACTCAGTAATGTAATCTCCATTATCTCAAATGGACTATTGTTTGCTTGGAGTGAAAGGTTAAACTATAAATTAAACTTTGGCGGTTTTAAGAGATTTCTGCGCTACGTTAGAGATTTTGTCCCAGAAGCTTTTGCACTTCATCGTGAAGATTGTATTAAAGCTCGAAGCAGACTGTCAACTGTTGACCTCAATATCCATATTGATATTGATATATGCTCTATCTCTTATATTCAACATTTTAACTCATAAATATGGCATAATTTGTTATATCCCGGAAAGGGATAAACAGAGAAAGCATAGTACAAGAAATAATTCTTAACACTGAGCATATATGAATAGAGATTTATTATACCTCAGCACAATAAACCAAGTACATGTACACCAACGAACAGTTAACAAGAATAGCAATCAAGAAGGCAATGTCTCTGTATAGGACGTATGCGTCCGTCTTGTGGAGAATGCTTCCGTCTAATGACGTATAACTCTCGTCTAATGACGATGGCTCGCGTATAATCAGGATCACTCTCGTATAATGACGAAGACTCTCGTATAATGACGAAGACGGTATTTACTAACCTTCCCACGTACGGTTAGATGTGACACAAGGTCTTTTTATCGTGGGTCTTCCCGGCCATATAGCCGGGACAAAAAATGTCTGTCTATTTTTACGAGTCGTGATTCTACCCTTCGGCGGAACCAAGACTGGGTTAGTGCTCTCTGCTTTCGAGCAGAGAGCGCTCTCTACCCGAAGGCAGAGGGCTTGACAGTGTCATAGAGTCGTCAATATAATGACAAAGACTGTATTTACTAGCCCACCCACGCAGGCTGAATGTGACACATGGTCATTTTATAGTGGGAATTCCCGGTCATATAGCCGGGCCAAAAAATGTCTGTCTATTTTTCCCCAGTCGTGGTTCTACCCTTCGGCGGAACCACGACTGTGTTATTGCTCTCTGCTCGGAAGGAGAGGGCTTGACAGTGTCATAGAGTCGTCAATATAATGACGAAGACTGTATTTACTAGCCTTCCCACGCAGGCCGGATGTGACACATGGTCATTTTATAGTGGGAATTCCCGGTCATATAGCCGGGCCAAAAAATGTCTGTCTATTTTTCCCCAGTCGTGGTTCTACCCTTCGGCGGAACCACGACTGGGTTATTGCTCTCTGCTCGGAAGCAGAGAGCGCCCTCTACCCGAAAGCAGAGGGCTTGACAGTGTCATAGAGTCGTCAATATAATGACGGAGAGTGTATTTACTAGCCTTCCCACGTAGGCCGGATGTGACACATAGTCATTTTATAGTGGGAAGTCCAGGCCATATAGCCGGGACAAAAAATGTCTGTCTATTTTTCCCCAGTCGTGGTTCTACCCTTCGGCGGAACCACGACTGGGTTATTGCTCTCTGCTCGGAAGCAGAGAGCGCCCTCTACCCGAAAGCAGAGGGCTTGACAGTGTCATAGAGTCGTCAATATAATGACGGAGAGTGTATTTACTAGCCTTCCCACGTAGGCCGGATGTGACACATAGTCATTTTATAGTGGGAAGTCCAGGCCATATAGCCGGGACAAAAAATGTCTGTCTATTTTTCCCCAGTCGTGGTTCTACCCTTCGGCGGAACCACGACTGGGTTATTGCTCTCTGCTCGGAAGCAGAGAGCGCCCTCTACCCGAAAGCAGAGGGCTTGACAGTGTCATAGAGTCGTCAATATAATGACGGAGAGTGTATTTACTAGCCTTCCCACGTAGGCCGGATGTGACACAAGGTCTTTTTATTGTGGGTCTTCCCGGCCATATAGCCGGGCCAAAAAATGTCTGTCTATTTTTCCCCAGTCGTGGTTCTACCCTTCGGCGGAACCACGACTGGGTTATTGTTCTCTGCTTCCGAGCAGAGAGCTGACAGTGTCATAGAGTCGTCTGTCTAATGACGAAGACGGTATTTACTAACCTTCCCACGTAAGGTTAGATGTGACACAAGGTCTTTTTATTGTGGGTCTTCCCGGCCATATAGCCGGGCCAAAAAATGTCTCTATTTTTCCCCAGTCGTGGTTCTACCCTTCGGCGGAACCACGACTGGGTTATTGTTCTCTGCTTCCGAGCAGAGAGCTGACAGTGTCATAGAGTCGTCTGTCTAATGACGAAGACGGTATTTACTAACCTTCCCACGTAAGGTTAGATGTGACACAAGGTCTTTTTATTGTGGGTCTTCCCGGCCATATAGCCGGGCCAAAAAATGTCTGTCTATTTTTACCGAGTCGTGATTCTACCCTTCGGCGGAACCACGACTGAGTTAGTGCTCTCTGCTTTCGAGCAGAGAGCGCTCTCTACCCGAAGGCAGAGGGCTTGACAGTGTCATTGAGTCGTCAATATAATGACGAACACTATTTTTAGTTGTCCCTCCCAGTAAGAGCAACATGTGACACATGGTCAATTTTGACTGGGATTTCCGGGCTATATGGCCCGGCCAAAAAATGTCTGTCTATTTTTGCCCAGTCGTGCTTCTACCCTTCGGCGGAACCACAAAGTAACAGAGGAATCAGAGAATGAGTAAGAAAAGGATGAGAATACGTCGCCACTCTGTTATTTCTGGTGTACCCCACATAAATGCGAATCCTTCATCGCCAAATCTGTTCTAATTGGCTTACCCCACATAAGTACAAATCCTTCGTCGCCAAATCTGTTATATCCTGGGAGGCGATAAACAGAGAAAGAATAGTGCAAGAAATAATTCTTAACACTGAGGATATATGGATAGAGATTTATAATACCTCAGTACAATAAACCAAATACAAGTACACCAACGAACAGTTAACAAGAATAACAATCAAGAAGATAATCTCTATGTATAGGACGTATGCGTCCGTCTTGTGAAGAATGCTTCCGTCTAATGACGCATAACTCTCGTCTAATGACGATGGCTCTCGTATAATCAGGATCACTCTTGTATAATGACGAAGACTCCCGATGACTCACATAATCAAGATCACTCTCGTATGATGACGAGGACTCTCGATCACTCTGTAGTTCGTTCTAGTCCCGCTCTTTTTTTCTCTATCTGTCCTGTGAGTATCATATTCTCCAAGCCTTCCTTCCTAATTACATGTCCCAAGAACTTCAGTTGTCTCTTTCTGATGCTTAGTATTCATTTCCTTTTCTTTTCCATCCTTTCTAAAACCTCATCATTGCTCATATGCTCGATCTCTATAATCACGATCACTCTCGTATAATGACGAAGACTCTTGATCACTCTGTAGTTCGTTCTAGTCTCGGCCTGTTATAACCCGGGCCATAACCATTCCGGGGTAGAACAGAATATTTCACTACAACACTTTAAAATTATATATTTATCATATATACAAGGCGTTTCAAAATTAGATGGCATATTTTCAAAACTATGTTCTCGGCAACTGAATAATAGAAAAAACTCTCTATGATCAAATGTCCTGAAACGTTTGGTTTCCAAGTTATAGAGTTTTCAAAAATCTGCTAACTAGAATGCCTTTATTTTCCACATCCGACACATGCAGTGTTTTTGAGTGCTCTATAGAAGGTGTTCAAAATATATAACCTCTGCTCTAACGCAGGTGTCACATTGGTGTCTCATGGACACGCGAACATACACCTTAGCGTGGTTCGTATTGTCTTGCACCTTGCTACAATTCGGTTGTGGAGTGTTCACATCATCAACAGAAGGTGAATATATCAGTCCTTTCAAATTGCAATGAGGAATGATGGCTTGGATAATCTCATAGTAACAGGCAAGATAGAGGGGAACAGAGACAGACGAACGCAGCAGATAACATATTTTAAGGGCCTGAGCAGCTGGATATCAGAACGAGGGTTGCGTGGAGTACGGGAGAAAGCGTGCTAAGAGCCACCAGGGATAGGTAGACGTGGAAGGCCATGTCACCTACGTCTTGAAAGGACAAGGCACATAGAAGAAGAAGAAGAAGAAGAAGAAGAAGAAGAAGAAGAAGAAGAAAGATCCATAGTCCAGGAAAACAGTCTATCTACAAGAAAGAATACTCTGCTTTTTAAACATCCGCTGCCATGTTGTCATATCTAAAACATGAAAAAGGCTATTAAAGTAAATCCAACATCAAACTGGAGACGTGAAAAACAATTGGCTGTCAACACAATTTGCCGGCAACTTCTGCGGCTAAATAGTCCACTATATGTAATGTCTTGTATTCGTTTGAATTTTGTCGGCACGACTGAGAGGTGTGAGGCATGGAGTCACGACATCGCAGTATAGGAGTAGCAAAATTCTGAATTCAAACTACCTTTTGCCTCGTAGGTTTTACCTCTTTAACTTCTGAGAAAAGGGCGGTGTAAACACAACATCGCAGTAATCTAAATATCAAATAATTTTAGATGCACAAAATCTTTGGCATAGAAAGCATTAAAAACTAAAGAAAAAAAAAGGACTAACTGAAATTAAAATATATATCTTTAAAACCTTTAAAAGGACAAAAGAAACATATACACCTTCAAGATGTTCATTTGCTTTTTCCTTTTCTCCGTCGAACTTGTCACTGGTTCCCCTGCCACATGAGTTTACTGGCAAATGGGTACCACCCATTCACAGTTAGATCAACCAAATGCAGCCGACAATTCTACTCCATCTGCTTCTTTTCTCGCACTTCCCGCCTGTGGAACTCTCTTCCATATTCTTGCTTTCCTGACGGATACAACCTCCAGGAATTCAAATGCATTGTCAATACCCATCTCTTAACCACTTGACTATTTTATTAAGGTTATCATTTCCTTGGATTTCTGTTATAAATTCATTTCCTTCCGAGTACCTTCTTGAAATGGAATTTACCACTAAAAATACAAAGCAAACTATGGTCATTCACATTTTACATAGATGAATCCATTCTTAAGGTGTGAGTTGTACTTGTTTTTGTAATGTTTTAAAGCATGGGCTACCAAGGATAACTTATCTAGTTTTTCAACTTGTATATATGTTTATATATTAGTATAAGGATACTTTTTAATTTCCGAACATGATCAGCATTTTGTAGCCGTGTTCATAATTGCTTTTATTGTGTGATTATTTCTTTCTTTTCGTTTTTGTAATAGATAATGCGTCAACAGGTTTCCGCATGCAGATGAGATTATATTCGTATTTTCTAAGAGTTTGTTGCAGATGTAGGTTGGTATGTTTCTGGTATATTTAAATGGCTCGTAATTGAGCTGTGATCTGAGAGATGCAAAGTAATTTTATTAATAAGAATGTAGTTGTATGCCCAATGTAAATATTATACATGACGTTGTTTTAATAAAAAACGCAGTACCGTAACTGATACAGATACATAGATACACACGCATGTGTATATATATATATATATATATATATAGAGAGAGAGAGAGAGAGAGAGGGAGAGAGAGAAACAAAGAGAGGGAGAGAGGGAGAGAGAATGACAGGATGAAAGAATATATGTGAAAAATGTGCTTGAATTAATGAATTTTACATATATATGTATACCTATATGCATGTATGTCTCTATTTTACACACACAGACAGGCGCTTGCGCACACACACACGCACGCATACACGCACACACAAAAACATATATATATATATATGTATAGAGAGAGAGAGAGAGAGAGAGAGGGAGATAAGCTAGATTTATATATATATATATATATATATATATATAAATCTACCTTATTTTAATTGGAATGAGTAAAGTAAATGACACTGCCTTAAGAAATGTCATCCCAATGATTTAATAATCCATGGGCTTATGAGATTGGATTTCCTTTGAATTGCACATGAAAATAAAATGCGCACAATCCGTTTCTATTCATATATATATATATATATATATATATATATATATATAGTCTATAGAGGCAGCAGATAATTTTCTATATACTGTTAAATATGTATACTGTTATATACAGTTAAATATGTGAGACAATGAATGTTTATTATGTTTAATCATGAGTCGTTCTAAATATCGTATTTTCGCCTTAATTTCAGGTGAAAATAAATACAAAAATTTCCAACATTTAGATAATTTAAGTTGGTTATAAGCTTTCGGCTCATATGAGCAATCTTGAGAGAGGTTACAGAGGCGTTAACATTTGGTGGTTGAATGACCTATGCTCTAAATGGTATATTTTACGTAAAGATTAATAGCATTCGTGGCATAATATTCTAGTGTTATTCGAGTAATATTAGGACTGATTATTTGGTGACTATTGCGATGTAAACCCCTGAACACTGTGTTGTAAGTTCTGCCGTGTTTGTTATTGTAACTGCTGTACTCCTCTGTGTATATCGTTTTAGCACCGGAAATTGTACTGAATCATACCACAACACATTTTCTTTGTGTATCGTATCTACGTCGGCGATGCAACTATCTTAGGGTACGTTTTGATCTTTTATTGAGAGATATTACATTGGTCATGTAAGGTGATTAATATCTTTTCTCCTACAGATGATTTTATTTTATTAGGTTTTATTCGTTTAAATTGACGTCATTTCCATTATTTTCTATCATATGCTGTAGTCTGAGCTTTTATTTAGAAAATACCGCATTGTTTGCTGGCTTTAAATAACATGCAAAATGTTGAGAAGCCGTAAACAGCAAACCAAATAATCATACCTACAGAGGTGATTATTAATCACTGTCTTACGGTTCGTCAAAGCAAATTTAAAGCCTTTACTGTATTTTATTGTCCTAATTCTGCCATCTATCCTCACAAACTTATAAAGCAGTTGACTTATTGTTTCATCTGTCTTCAGTAGATTAGGAGAGTTTTAAATTTTATAGACCCTCTGTCTTCATTATCATATTTTGATCATTTCCCCAATGCAAATCAAGGTATATAAAAACAATAACATGCGAACATGGGGTCCACTCAGTTAAGTGCCATACGTGATTCAGGCTCGGGCAAACATTTCTCTTTCGAAACATGACTGACAGGGCAGTAAATTTTCCTGCAGTAGGTTATAATTACTTCCTATGATAGAATGGTTGCAAACCAATGCTGTAAAACCAAATCTGTCTTGCTATTCAACCCGTACTTATATACATTATATACGTACGTATATAAATTACGCATATATATATATAATTGCCCTGACGATCTGTTAGGTGAATCCTAGGTAGGTCCGTTGGCTCTAGGTTAGATTCGTACTTTGTTTGCTCTGCTATTGTATTGAGCGCTTTACATGTTAGGGTTCTCGCCTCTGTTTTTTTTTCTTTTTCCTTTCGACTAGTACTTTGACTTATGTTCAAATACTTAGTTCGTTTCTTTTTTTGTTTCCATTTTTCCCCTCCGCGTTTATACTCGGTGGGTTTTTCGAGGGGTTTGAAAAAAAAATTTATTGTTATATATATATATATATATATATTACAGCCTCACACACATTCAGAAATGAGTATTCTAATATTTGATGAATAAAATACTGATTTGGAAAGTGGCTTAAGGGAAGGTCCTCTCAGCACAATGTTGTATAAAAGAAATATTTCATACATGGACATATACCTCTTTTAATATACATTTAAACACAAACATAACTTATATATACACATATATATGCATGTGTGTGTATTTGTTTAATATATATATATATATATATATATGCATATTATTCCAGCAACGCACGTATAGATAGATAGATAGATAGATAGATAGATAGATAGATAGATAGATAGATAGATAGATAGATAGATCTAATCGTTTCGTTTCGCCCCAAGCAAGTGAGTGCCGCCACTGCTGCACAGGGGGCTACATAAGAGAAGAGTGAAAGTTTAAGCAGGAAAAGAGCGAAGAGAAAGACAAACATGTTACAGGGGGTGTCAGAGAAAGGGCAAGAGAACGATGGGAAAACCGGTGTGAAGATAGTTGCGTGGGTAATGTCAGAAAGGCAAATAACCATATACACGGGATAATGCGGATAGGGCCAAAAGAGTACTGAAGTCAGGATGTTAAGAGATGGGAATTATAATTGCATTTAAATTCATGGAGATTGCAGCCATCAGGGAAGAAAGGATACGAAAGTTAATTCCACGGTCGGAAGTGCAAAAAATGAGGTTGTACTATATATACACAAAATATTTGGTATTTTTGTCAGGTGATTTCCAATAGAGACAAATTTAAAAGAACTCATTGTTAGAATTTTATTAAATTTAACAAAGTAATGCAACCTAGAAAAAAATGTTGGATATTCTACAAATCCATGGGTAAACAAAATTTCGCAGCTAAGAAAAGCAGTCGCTCC